>LWCB01013973.1:0-13434 GCA_001630525.1 Coelastrella sp. M60 | reverse complement strand
CTTGACAACTCCACTGATGGACTGATCGCTTTGCTCTAAGTGTCTGCTGCCTGTGTCTCCTTGAACATTTCACAGCTAGAATGATCTCTTACATCTGATAATGCAAACTTGGTGGCAGCAGCTGGTATGACAAATCGGCTGCAGCAGCAACATCTGTACAGGTCAGCTGCGGCATGTTCCCTTTGCACAATGACTCCTGTTGCAGGAATGCGGCGAAATCGCCCAGATATTGGTCACCGTTTCCCTCTTTAACGACGTACAATGCTTGACTATCACCTGGCCCCTCAAATCACTAAGTCCTGCCCAGCACTACGTCCAATGCATGCTGCAGCTACAGTACATCATGCCAAGCCAGCTTACTGCGTATACTGGCAGCTGACATCGCTATGCTCAGCAACATGAAACCAACTATATTCCTGCATATAACATCTGGGACGAGTGCAACGGCAGCAGTGCTAGTAGAGACACCGTTTCCACCAGGACTCTGGCATGTGTAGGAGGGAATGTGTACTGCTTGTGGTAGCTTTTCTCTGATGAATGGTCGCTATTGCCTTTTCAGAACGCATGATTGCTCTCACAGTTTGTTTGGTGCTCACTGGCCAGTGCCAAGGCTTGGCGGGCTGCGCAGTGCGCACTCGTGGGTTTGAATATCAGTAACAGCTGCTGCTCAGCATACTTGCTGCATGTTACGTTTACAGGCTAATCCGTATTACTGGTGAACCAATCACAAGGTTTCGGGCTTGCTTTCAACATGACCCGTCTTGGGCAACTGACGGATGCCACTTTTCAGGTGAGATGCAGAGGCCGTGTTGTCGCAGTACATCAACATTGCATCAGAGTCATTCGTGCACGTTGCAGGCTGCACCGCGTGCGTGTGATGCGGTGCACGAGTGCTGTTCTGATCACAGTACGGTTGTTCAACACTGCTGCAAGTTGCAGCCTGAAACCCAGTAATGGCGGACCCAGTCCTTAGTGAACAGTACTCTAAGCAGCGTCGCAACGGCCTTGACAGCATACATTATATCGTCCACACTGTCAGGTGCTTTCTGTTTGATGTCTCGTTTGATTGTACAGCAGCTCCACTATTGTACCTCAGCGTGACCCTGAATTGCTTCATCAGCAGCTCTGTAGGCTTGGTCGAAAAGGCTGTTATTGCCAGACGGTTGACTTGCAAACCTAGTTGGAGTAGCAGCTGCTCTGACTTGCTGTCTGGTTGTGTCCTGCACTCGTCGTCCCCACAGGCCATACTCCACAATCTGGACATCCAGGACCATGCCAGCTTGCGCCTTGTCAGCCATGCCATCCTTGTGCTTACCAACCAACACGTTCCTCATGTCAGTCTACGACTGTGTGACAGCAGCAATGCCCAGCAGCTGCAGCAGTGGTGCCAGGCCACAAGGAACTTGCGGCATGTTGGCAGTCTTCACATGCAGGTCGCAGGCAACATCACAGCAGAGGTGTTTGATACAGCAATGCAGCTGTTGTCACAACACATGCATATCACAGAGCTGCATATCCTGGGTGTTATGAGGGTTGACAGCACGGTTCAGAGTTTGCTACCATTGAAGCATCTTCTGCCACACCTACAAACCCTGGTGATCGATGACATTGACGCTCCAAACATGGATAGCGATCTGAAACAGCTATCAGCAGCAGCAGCAGGAGCAACAGTGCAAGGCTGGCAGCTGCAGAGCCTGGCACTCAAAGCTTTCCCCGCTGCTGTATGTGACTTGTCTGTGGCATTGAACATGTCCATGCTGCTGCCAATGGTGTTCCTTAATCTGCAGCAGTTAGTCCTTCAGCTGCCAGGAATAGAATATCCTGGAGACCATACCTGCGGATTCATAGAGCAGGTTGAAGCAGATGCAAAGGTAGCAGTTGTAGCAAACATATTGCTTTCAGCTTTATCTCTCAAGAGGTTACATACGTTGAGGCTGTCTGGACTGCCAGACGTATGGCAACCTCTGGGATATGTTGATAGGAAGCAGTCGGCAGTGGCAGCAGCAGCAGGAGTGGCAGACATGGCAGCAAGAGCAGCAGCATTGCGTGTCAGTGTCAATGCAGCGCAAGGGGTACTGCCCTCCATGTTAGCAACACCCTCAGCAGCGGAAGCACTAGTAGCAGCGGTGTTTGCTACTCTGGACAACTATGGCTGCTGGCTGCTCAAGCATCATGAAACATTACAAGAACTTCACATTGAAACAGAACACCAAGCTCCATGCATATCCTGGCAGCAGCAGCAGCAGCAGCAGCAGCAAGAAGGTCCCTGTCGCACTGACAGTTCTACCATCACCTACATCACCTCACCAGCTGACAGCACAGCAGCACAACTACTTGCAGTTGATACAAAGTGGTCCACATCACGCACTCCACCCGAACTGGTGTGGTTAGCGATTGCTGATGATGCCAACAGCAGCAGCAGTGATGAGTCTCTTACATCACGTTTCCAACGCTACATGTCTCATTACATCCCTCGCCCAGCTTCATCCTGGATGGACCTGATCAGCAGGCTTAGTATTGGAGTCTATCATCATGAAGTTGACAGTCTGGTCCAGCTGCTGGGTAACTTGAAATCCCTGAGACATCTTGCGGTGGGTTTTTGTGAGCAGGGGAACTAGTGAATACAACATGATCAGTCACGCCATTTCCGGTGAGAGTGTTTGTGCATACTGTTGAACGAAACACAAAAATGTTTGGAACGAGGTTCCTCATGTTTTCTGACCGTGCGATTCTCATGAGAATCTGTGAAAAGTGCAGTACATCACCTGTCAGGCTGTTTAGGGTTCAACATGAGTGATATGGTGGGCGAGTACGACATGCTGCCTCAAAGCATTGCAGGCAATACAGCTTGGGATTGCCATCAACTACACTGCCTGATCATCTTTCTTCAACTTCATACATTGCCGCAGATCGATGTAACTGATGACGTCGATGCACCTCCCCAATCTCCAGCAGCGACGGCAGCAGCAGCAGTGAAAGCAGCAGCAACAGTGCAGCAACTGCAGTTCTTGGGTCTTCTGTTTTGGGATAAGCAGTTTCACCAGGTACCAGATGATCTGCTGCTGCCTCTGACTGCTGCTGCTGGGGGACCTGGAAGCAGCTTGAAGAAGCTGTTCCTTCATGGAAACCTAACAGAAAACGCAGATGTGGAGCCGGCATGGCTTGGCGCTTTGAAGCAGTTGCATGGTTTAGAAGAGCTGGGTTTGACACACAGAGACCATATCCGCATGCACACAGGCACTCCTGGTGTTGCTAAGTCCTGCATAATTTCAGTTGGTTGTTTGCCAAACACTCTCAAGGCGCTTCGTGGCTGGAATTTGCATCTGGTGCCTGCCACAGCTGCTGCTGCTGATGCTGAGGATGTTGGCAGCAGTAGGCAGTTGACAGAAACCATCAGCTCAGAACCACAGTTACAGCTCCAGCGGTTGCATCTAACCAGGTGTCTACTTAGCAGTCCCAGTATCCTTGGAAGCAATGAGCTACAGCAGCTTACAATACATGGCAACAGCAGCTGCAGCTGGTCAGGGGGCTGGGCAGCATCAGCAGCAGCATGGCCAAATGTGCGGCGGCTGGAGTGGAACTGTGACTGTGACCATCAAGATTTGACAAGCAGACTCAACAGATTCATTGCTGCCAAGCAAGCAGGCAGCAGCAACAGCAGTGATAGGACGGCAGATATGCAGATCCATGCTGATGCATTGAGGGCGGAAAGGATCTTTATCAGAGGATCTCTTCAAGATATTCTTACCAACTTTACCTGTCTGGACTCTTTGTTTATCCAGAACCTTCATTGCTTGTCTGGTGCGGCCCTGAACCTGATCGTACAGCAAAAGCAGATCAAAGTAGTTTCATTTGAGATTGCCAGATGTGTACAACTAGCTGGCATGTCCTCCTTCCCATTAGCACAATTACAACTCGAGAACAACAGCAGCAGCGGCAATAACAGCAACAACAGCAGCAGCAGCAGCATTGCGCCGGAGGTTCAGGCACTGTTGATATGGCTGCAGCAGCAGTTACCCTGGGCTAGCATTGGCATAAGGAGGTCCTGTCATTGGCTGCTGCAACTGAAGGATTGATGCATGGTGTGCAGATTGGGTGACACCGTTTTGCTAGCTACAGTTTGTGGTATATTGACGCAAATTTGGTTTCAAAGTGAGTTTGGTTAGCGGTTGAATCTAGTTGCTTTTGCCGCAACACCTGTCGATTGTGATTCAGGGATTCACACAAGTGACAGTTATGGTAATGATATGTCTGAGTTGAGTGAAGTATCCAGTGGTGAGGTGATGCTCGCGCCTCTATTGTATGACATATGACGACAATGCGTGCAGAACAGGGCCACTCGTGTCAGTCATGTCGGTGTTACTAAGTGCAAGTAGGACGATGGGGTACTGATCACACCCGCTGCTTGCTAGTTACTATCATAGCAACTGCCTGATCCTGTTATGGGAGGTGAATATGGTTGTATTGTACAGTAAGTGAATGTGGCTCCCATGCCCAATGAGCCTGTCCTTGGCTCTCTTCACGGGCTAAGTTACTGTGCCAATTCTCCCGGAGTGGGGGAGGGGGGAGGCGATGGTGGCATCCCATTAACCACGCCTTCGCTCACAGCGCCAGCGACTACAACTGCGTCCGTGCGTTGGTCATGGATCATGGTGGCACGATACGGTGCTGGACCATGATATATTTCCAAACTTGAAAACAAAGTACTGTGTCACTTGAGCAACTGACTTGCACAAGAATTACAGGCTCAGGCTCATAGTATAATACCCTTGTCGTACAGAGGATGGTTGTAATAAATTCCGCCTGCGTAATATCAACGCGTGCTAGCAATGCGTGCTGTGACTTTGAAAGTATTTTATGTAATATCGCAGTGCGAGGCCGATGGCACAAGGTGCTATGGCATATGGTAGCAATTATTATGCTCATAGTATAATACAGCGGTTGTCATTATGAAGTTCAACATGTTGCCACTCTTTGACCTCATGGTATTGTATGAAGCGTATACTGTCTGCAAATGGTGACTTGAACACGTATAGTCATCATGACCTCAGTGAAATGTTTTTGGTTTGACAATGCGGTCACCCTGCCCAAAGTTTGGCTGAGCCTGCCAGGAACAGTGTTCTTGGCTCGTTGAACGGGCCAAGTTACTTGATTGATCACATGTTACAATTGTGTTGCTGACCACATGTACTATCATTGACTGCATGTAGTGTCATTCACAGCGTTGTCATGGTTTGCCCAGATACCCTCTCAGTAGCCTTTGCCTGGAAGGCTGCCCCAGAGGGGTTGCTGTATCTTATGGTATGGCTGGCTCAGCTAGCCGTTCAAACGGTTTCTTGCCCAAGGGCCTCGTGGCCGGAATGGGTGTGTCTACTACTACTACTTCATACATCTTTCAACCTCCAAAATGTGCATTTTTTCAGCTTCTAGAAGTTGGCACGAGTTCCTCACCTAGTTACGAAAGGTCACATGTATACATCCATGCTGCTTGCCAAACAACCCTACGGATGCCAAGAGTACTTCTCAAGTTGACAGGACGTTTGTATCAGTTGCAACGCCATCACCGAACGCAATTGCAACAGACTGCTGGCATATACTCTCATGCACGGTCAAAGACTTGGCCATGCAGCATAAGATGCCTACAATGGCGCTATTGTAGGTTACCAGTGGCCCGGTGGCGGTCTCTTAGGAGCAGCAATGGCCTGTCATTATCAGCCAGCATTGCATTCACTTTGCTGCACCAGCCAAATCTCCTTCCACATTCTGAGTTACTCAAAGAAGCACCCAGGCCCCGACAAGCACAACTCGTACTGCCCGGTCAAATTTCGACCTAAACTTCGGAAGGTTCTTCACCACTGGCATGTGTATAGAACCAAGACAGCTTTTCCTGCTGCCAATATTCAGAAAAAAACCAGCTGCTGTCAATGACAATAAGCTGGTGTAGCTGATTGCTTGCAAGGATACTGGGACTGGTGATTGTGCATTGATGTAGCACTAGCACCTGCAGTTGGCTGCACCTACCTGCAGGCATCAGCTGCTCTGCATGGCCTGTATGAGTCACTACAGAAGTCTGACTGCTGCTACAACAGCAGCAGCAGCAGCAGCAACAACAGCAGCAGTGATATGCAATCCACAGCCCCTAAGAATCTTCAAGCTGGCAGATAACGACTCCACTGGAAGATGTAACAACTGCTGCTCATCTGTATGAGCAGGCACAAGCTCACAGAGTTCATTCCAATGCTGAAACACATATGCCATTCTGGTCCTCTGCTATCTGCTGCTGCTGCTGCAGCTGGCCATAAGTTTGAGTCAAGATTCTTGACCCTTGGTGAGACTTTGCCACTTGGATACTGCCTCCAGGCGGCAAGTATCATGTTCTGCAAGGACAGCAGCAGCATAAAATTCTAAAGTGCTGCTGGCATCTGTCCTTGACACAACTGCTGAGCGTCGATGACTGAGATGGCCAAGATTCTGCAATAGTGCTGCCTGCTTGGCCAGAAGCTGCTGCCGCTGCTAGTGCTGTTGTGTGGTACTTGCGCTTGTTGCCATCAAGTCTCAACCAAATCAAACTTCTTCAGGCTGCTTCCAGGTCCTCCAGCAGCAGCAGTCAGGGGCAGCAGCAGAGCATGTGTTACTTGTACTGTGCCAGAGGGTACATGGAACGTCAGTGACTGTAGGGTGTGCACAGCTGCTGCTGCGGTGAACACTGCTGCTGCCATCTGTGTGCTATCACTGTAGCTGACCAAAAAACCTGCAGCAAGCAAAGTTAACACACCACATCTGCTATGATAATGGTGTTATTGTTGAACTGCTTCCATTCTCAGTGCTCAATCATGCACGGACAATAAGATATCTGCCTTGGAGCAGCACATCTTGGTAAATCAGTGTACTGTTTGCAGTCACACGGCCGCCACGACGGTTATGTAAGAGTATATGAATGTCTGATGTCTTGTTATTGGTCGACCCTTGCTTACAGACCCACGCGCCTCTTTGGCTCTTTATGTAAGTGTATGTGACAGAGAGTTGGCTCGTGCACCAAAGCGATGCAATGCTGGCTGATAAAGATAAGCTGGCTGATGCTATCTACTTAGTAAAGACAAGCAATTGTAAGTGTATGTAGGGTGCCCGTGAATCTGAGCTAGAAGGATCCTGGAAGTGCATCACCAGGGAGCAGTAGGTAACAATGCTTATGCTGTCATATGAACATGCTCCCCACCTTGAGATGCTTCAGGGACTTCACATCACTCAGAAGATCAACCAAACCAGTATTAACGTCAAACCAGTATAACAAGGTGCACCTGGTGATGTGCTGCAGCAGAACGGAGGCTGGGCGGGAGCTGTAGTAAGACAGTCGATTCGAAAAGTCAAAAACTATTGTTGACGTGCTGCTGCTGCTGCTGCTGGCTTCCTGAATTAGCCGCAGAAGGTACGACGTCCTGTATGCTTCTGCACCCCACTCTGCATCATTTGCAAGCAGTTCTGCTGTTGTATGGCTGCTGCACTTGCTGTTGATACTGCTGGCTACACAAGTCGCCGCTGCTGCTGCTGCTGCTGTTGCCAGATGATGCGCCAACCTGTTCTGGCCGTGCTGATGCCCAAATCTTTCAGTGACTGATGATGCTGCAGCAGCCAGCAACCAAGATCATCCATTGTCAAAAACGCCGCCGCTGCTGCTGCTGACATGAATGGCAGCAACCCCTGATGTAGCAAACTTTGCACCGCGCTGTCAACTCTCAGAGCACCCAGGAGATGCAGGTCTGTGATTTGTAAGTGTTGTGACATCAGCTGCGTTGCTGTATCAAACACCTCTCCTGCAATGTTGCCTGCACCGTGCATGTGCAGACTCCCAACATGCTGCAAGTTCCTTGTGGCCGAGCACCACCGCTGCAGCTGCTGTGCGTCGCTGCTGTCAGACAACCGCAGGCTGACATGAGGAACGTGTTGGTTGGTAAGCTCAAGAATGGCATGACTGACGAGGTGCAAGCTGGCATGGTCCCCGATGTGTACATTGTGCAGTATGGCCTGTAAGGACGACGAGTGCGGGAGATAACCAGACAGCAAGTCAGAGCAGCTGATCCTGCAGCTTAATTGGCATGTAGATCGTCCGTTAGGATTAGCCCATACGATCAAGCCTACAGAGCTGGTGATGGAGCAATTGTTCGGTTACACTGAGGTACAACAGTAGAACTGCTGTTCAAAGAAACAACGCATCAAACAGCAAGCCTCTGACAGTGCGAACAAGATACTGTAGAGTGAAACAATCAATTACATGATGCTCGGAGAGTTGTCCAATACGAACTGGGAAAATAATATAGGGTTGCAGCTGTGAAGAGATGTACGGCGATAGCATAGCACATATGCACTGTACACACGCACGCTGTGCAGTCTGAGTTTGCGGATGCGTGTTATTTTCCCATATTGAGATATTGGGAGAACAGCGGCCTGTCCATCTCACCTGAAAGACCTTTCACCTGTGGCATCTGCCAGTTGCCCAAGACGGGTCATCTTGAAAGCAAGCCCAAAACCTTGTGATTGAATAACCACTTATACAATCTATCTCGCAGTCTTTTGCATATGTAACATGCGGCAAATATGGTGAGCACCAACTGTTACTGATATTCAAACCCACGAGTGCGCAGCCCGCCATGCCTGGAATGGCAGTGGCCAGTGAGCACCAAGACAAATTTATGAGAGCAGTCATGTGTCCCGAAAGGGGAACAGCGACGGTTGCATCATACGAACTCACCACTCTCCTGTCTCTTTCACAAGCAGTACACAACCTCTCCACACACAAGCCAGATCCTTGGTGAAAACGATGTCTTTTGTAGCACTGCTGCCGCTACACTCGTCCCAGATGTCATATGTAGGAACTTCGTTGATTTACTGTCGCTGATGATAGCATTTTCAGCTGCCTGTACACGTAGTAAGCTGAGCCCCACTTGGCATGATGAACTGTAGCTGCAGCATGCATTGGGAGTTCTGCTGCAGGACTTGGTGATTTTCAGGGACCAAATGATGGTCAAGCATTGTGAGCCGTTAAGAGAGAAAATGTGACCAATAGCTGGGCGGTTCCGCCGCATTCCTGGAACAAAAGCCCAGTTTTGCAAAGGGAACATGTAGCAAGTTGCTGCTGCTGCCGATTTGCCAGACCAGCTGCTGCATCCAGGTTTGCATTATCGGGTAGAATAGCTCACGCTAGCTGTGAGATCGACAATGAAACACAGGGAGCAGCAGACATTCGGAGCAACAGTGATCACCGACTGATGATCAGTGAAGTTGTCAAGGTCTTGATGGCATCAGGCACTGCTGCAGCTTGGTAGAGGACCTGAATCAATGATCAGCCATTGACATGACGTCACGTAACATCTTCTGAATCCCTTCTGGAGTGCTCACTAGCTGCATCGCGGCCTTCCAACACCAGTGGTGTTACACCACCAGCTGACAATTGTCAGCACTGAGTCCTCGATTTTAACCCTGTCATGCCAGAGGTGACCGATGCTGTCGTATTCCTCCCCGCATGCATATTTTCTACACTGTAAACGATTGTTTGAAACATCATCCTGTCTATACTGGCCTACGAGATGGAGCGCTGCTTGCTGTTGGACCTTCCTGCTGGTGCCCTGCAGGTGGGACGAAGCAGCCCGCAACTACAACGCTGCATACTCAAATTGGAACTTGCTTCATCGCACTGAGGGCTTTGCAGGAACGATAGGGTTGCTCATTTTCGCAAATTGCATATGGATCATCGAGGGCAGCTGCACGTTGCGACAACTGGCAGCCATTGCTTAGCGGTGTAGTGTTTGATAGGGAAATTGCAGATCAAGTTCAAGCGGTGTCACCGTGCTTGCAGCTGCCAAGCAGCCTCTGCTGTGCTTTCAGTGGCGTGACAGCAGTATGCAGCCTTCACCTGGCAGCTACTGTTATGCGAGCTTATTCGGAAGCATATGTCTGTCTGATGGAGTGTGCTGGGCGCTATGCATCAAGCGCTCGTTTCCTCAAGTGCTACATACTGTCTCTGCTCTTCGCTTTTCAACACAGGCAATTGTGGACAACTTGAGCCCTGCAGATCATGCCAGCCTGCGCGAGGTCAGCCGCTCAGTCTGCGAGCGCACAACAGCTCACATCCCGTGTATATCATTGCTATTGACAGACAACACAGACCTGCTGCAGCAGTGGCACCAGGCCACACGCAGTCTACAGCATGTCCCTAACATCCGCGTACATGTTGCTTGCAACATCACAGCAGAAGTGTTTGATGCAGCAATGCAGCTGCTGTCAGAACGCACAAATGTCAGAGAATTACACGTCCTGGTCGCACCTGGAGCAGTCCATGATCCAGTCATCCACAGGACCAGCATAGATACACTGCTCCCCCTGCAGCACATCTTACCATCTCTACAAATACTGGTGATCAAAGATATAGCAGTGCCTGACCTGCTTGGCGACCTCAAACAGCTGGCAGCAGCAGCAACAACAGCACAAGGCTGGAGGCTGCAGAATCTGACCTGCCATGTTTATTGCTATGTCATCAAGACTGCCCTTTGTGACAGCAGCTGCCAACTGACGCCGTTTTGGTCAGAATTCTCCCGGATAGTTTTGCAGCTGCCATCAGCGTTTCCATTTTTGCAGCACCTCAGTTGGAAAGTCTCTGTGATGAAGCATGTTCTGTATGACTTCCTTCATTCATCAAGTGATACAGGGCACTCTGCTGTTGAAGGACAGCAGCAAGCTCCAGAGCTTGTTACAGAGGAGGTTGCTAAATGTGCAGTCACAACAGCAGTAGCCCATGCAGTGCTGCAGCTGAAGTGCCTGGAGATTCTGAAAATCTCCCAGATACCTGGAGTATGCAAAGGCGATACTGCACCATCAGCAGTAGCTGCCGCCCTCACTGCTCTCCTTGACCAAAGTGGTCTGCCGCAATCATCTTCACCAGCAGCAACAGCAGCAACATTCACAACCCTGGATGATTATGGCTGCTGGCTGCTGCAACATCATCCAAAGCTCAGGCAGCTGCAGATCAAGGAGGAGAACCTGAACTGGGCAGACTGTGGTATGTCCTGGCAGCAACAGCAGCAGCAACCCGATCAACGCATCAACGGCAGAAGTGATCCAGGGAAGTTTTGCAAATCGGCAGAGCTTGTGGATCTTATTTTGAGCAGTGACTGTTCACAACATCTGCAATTTACCCGGCGGTTGTCTCACTATAGCTCCCGCCCAGCTGCTCTACTGATGAAGCACATCAGCAGCTGCCATCTTTCTCTCTACAACGACCATGTTGGCTTCCTGGCTGACCTGTTCAGTGAAATGGAGTATCTCAAACATCTTGAGGTAAACTGCCACAGCCATGAGCCAATGCAGCAGTAATGGATTGTGTTGCCGCTGCTTGCATTGATGCGGAGGGTAGCAGCTCTGCAATCCACAGTGCTGTGGATTGTAATTGACGGCCATTCCACAAGGCCATGTGCCTCATTTGCAGACCGTAATGGTAGAAGTCACACACAAAACTGTAGTGCAGTGATGTCATGATGTTCAGCACAGATTGCTCACCATACATGCACAAACAGATGCTATCACTAATAGTGCATGTGGGCTGATGGTGCCCACCAGTTCTTGCTCTTTGGTTTTTCTGACTGCAGGTTCACATGCAATATCACATTGGCCGCCCTAGATCCCTTCAAACAGATGTGTCAACGGCATTCTCAGCAGCAGCAGCAGTACCAGGCTTGCAGTCGCTGTCGATGGATGTTTATGGAGTGACTGTTGACAGCCCAGTAGTGTGTCTGACAGATGATCTGCTGCTGCCACTGACTGCTGCTGCTGGGGGACCTGGAAGCAGCCTGACAAGGCTTGTGCTGTCTGGGACCTTTGTTTCCTCAGAAGCTGCAGGAGCAACAACAGCACGTGTTGCATCATGGGTGGCAAGACGTTCATTGCAACATGCACTGCTGCAGCTTGGTGGGTTACGAGAGCTCGTCATTTTGAATGAGGAGCAACTCCTAGATCTTCAAGTGGACTGCTTGCCAGCGGGTTTGGAGGTGTTGGAAGGCGAAAGACTGAACATCATGATGGGTGCTGCTGCTGCTGATGGTTTAGGTGGATGTAGCAGTAGCGCTTGCTGCAAGCTGCTGCCAAGCACTGTGCAGGCTACTCATGAAGCACCAGTCATGTGTCCACACTTGCAGACATTGACACTCACCAGCTGTCAACTGAGCAGTCCAAATATCCTTGCAAGCGACCGGCTACAGCAGCTTACTGTTGATGACAGCAGCTGGGCAGGAGGCTGGGCAGCAGCCGCAGCGGCTTGGCCAAGTTTGCACCAGCTGGTATGGGTGAGTTCTTCTGAGAGCAGCAGCAGCAGCAGCGGTAGCAGCAGCAGCGGTAGCAGCAGCAGCGGTAGCAGCAGCAGCGGTAGCAGCAGCAGCGGTAGCAGCAGCAGCGGTAGCAGCACCGGCGGTAGCAGCACCGGCGGTAGCAGCACCGGCGGGGGCACCGGCGGCAGCAGCAGCGGCAGCGAACACAGCGCAGAGACGATGCCATCTGCAGGAGATCTTGCATTAACGAATTCAAACTTATTTACAACGTTGTGGGATGTCTTTGATGTTTTCAGATGTGTCAAATCTTTTGAAGTTCATCATGATCAGGTTGACAAGCAGTTTGCTGGCAGACGTGAGGCTGCATTGCAGCAGCTTCAGCAGTCAGGACGTGCTTATGTTTGGCATTCTAGACCAGGCTACCGTACAAGAGGCTCTCTGCTGGTTAGGTGTAGCTCATTGGGCGACATGGGACCGTCGAGTTACTTGAGGTCTGGGACCTCAACAGAGACAGAATCAAGCAGCAGCACTTGAGGCAGCAAGCACTTTCAGCCGCTAACGAGACTGATTGGGGTACTGCTGTTCATCAATTTTGTCACAACTGACAGCACTTAGTCTGATAGTAGCACGAATCACAGCTCTATTGGCATGCCAATACTGCGCAGTAATCACAATAGCGGTGATGTTTGTATTTGAGCGCATACTGTGGTTGTGGTATTGAGTGTTGCTCAGCTCACCCTCATGTGTAATGAGAGACCTGATTGGGTGGCCCGGAATTGGGGCAGTGCATATGAGGGGAATGCTACTCTATGGATGCTTAATCAATTACCAGTACGGTACTGGTACCATACTAATAATAATTGCTACCATATGCCATAGCACCTAGTGCCATCGGCCTCGCGCCCGATATTTTGCAGGCGGAATTGAACAATAATTACAACCATCCTCTTTACGACATACTAATAATAGCTGTGAGTTTATTGCTTTGCCCCCATGAGCCATTGCAATGGTCACTCTAGTTGGTGTGGCAAGTGTAGATTGGCTGGTGTAGCAGTAATCAAGATGTGCTCGACAGTGCTGTCTGCTTTGTGGTGCTGCTTGCTTTTTCGACTATGCCTTGGCA
>LWCB01013966.1:0-11547 GCA_001630525.1 Coelastrella sp. M60 | reverse complement strand
GGGTGGGTCGTAAAAAATTCTGGACTGACCGGTCATTCCCCCGCCCTGCCACCCCCCTCAATTGGGCCCCCCCCCCCCCCCCGCCCCCCGTACATTGACCCAGCAATACCGTATTGCTTGTGACAAGCATGTGTGTCTGGACCCGGCACCCCTCATCAGCACATTGGTAACCTGGGCAAGCTTGGAACCGTTTGCTGCAGTTAATGTCACGTGGCGAGAGAGCGCTTGTGTGCGAAGGCCTGCCTCATGTTGCCCACAGACCTGGCGCTTCATCAGTCTGTTGCATTTCACAACATCAGCTGCTCTGTACTGTTGACTGCGATTACAGTATGAGCTGAAAAGAAAACATCTGTGTGTTTGCTATGTTTTTCATACATCTGTGATGAACTATACCTTCCAACATGTGAATGCGATGATTGTGAGGCACAATAGATGCATATGCATATGCATTCAAGTGAAGCAAATAGAAGTACAAATGACAAGATGTGATCTATGCGACATGTATACAATGTGGTCACCAAAATTGACTGCTCACTGAGCAATATCGGATGTTACCCTTCATGAAGGGTTGATTGCTGATCAGCGATCAAGTCCGTAGCAGTGCAGTCCATGCCTGCTTGCATCTGCTCAATTGGTACATGCCCAGCTCAGCCTCCAGGCTGCTGTAAACAAGACAGGAGGGCTGCTGTAGACAAATCTGGCCCTATGACGTGCCTAACACAGCTGTTTATCATGCACTGGGGCAGCCACTTGCTGTATGGAGCAGCTCCAGAGATCGGCGACCCACAACCATGGGCCAGGATACACATGTCTGCAATTTGAACAAAACATTACGCCAATTAAGCGATCGAGCAGGCTGCTGAAGGTGACGTGCTCCAGTAGCCATGTCCAGACTGTGAACGTTGCGACACAGTCTAGGGTCAGGTTGGGCCTTCATTTGATGAAGTCCTGCAACGTTCAAAACCACGTTGAACATCAGGTGATATAAGACTATCAACACGTCTTGTGTGCGTGAGATTGAGTGTCCGAGAACTTAACATGCAGGTTTTTACACGAACAATGTGAGCGACAGACGAAGGCAACCACTGCACGAGCCACTCACAGACCCACAACGTCGATATGTCTACAGAACATGTATGGTGAGCTTGACGTTGGTCGTGCAGATAGTCGTGCATGTACATCTGGGTTCCTGGATTCACCTGCTGATGCATGTACTTGTCAGCTTTCTGGTCTGATCGTTTGACAACCTAGGAGACAAGACAGGTCACAATTACACAAGTATTATGCTCTAATTACTGAACTGATTGCAAGCTGACAGCAGAATTCCTGCTACAGCTTGTTTGCTGGACTTGTGCATGAGGGCTGCTGGAGGTGCTCAATTGCGGGACTCAGAAGCAACATATGCAGACAACGTACAAAAGGCCCATGAACTAAGAAAGAAGGCGCAGGCTTTAGCAAAAGACGAGTTGGCTGTGCTAAATGAGGCAGTGGACCTCAACCTACTTGCAAGGCAGTTGGCAGAGGCCACCATGCGACCAGCAATCCTGTCTACCCCTGCCTCAATGCCATTCTATATATCACTACCAGCTGGTGAGTCGACATAAAGACAAACTGAAAGCGCAATTGCTCAGCTTCAGAATAAGCATTCTGCCTAGTGTGTACTGCCTTCAATGCCCATGATGACAGAATGGTCGCTCATGATGTATCACAACAGCTCCTCTTTGCAGGGCTGCATTCACACAGCCTGTGCATTGGGGTTCGTGCAACGTGGATACCATTTCCTTGGATTCTGGCTGCGACTTTGCTGTGATAGCAGAGCCTGTGCACCTGCGATAGCACTTAGATGCATGTGCATAACAGTGCACAGGAGGGTCTGACTGATCTTACACACTGCTTTGAGACTCTTGTCTTGAGCCCAAACGAAGAACAGATATGCAATGCTCAGGGCGTGCTCACTGTGACAAACTACAGGTGTCAGCAACCCTGCCTTCAGAATGCAGCTTATGCGAGCGCAGCAGGCTGCCTTAGGTGCTCAGGCAGCGCAGGCTGTGCAGCCTCTCAGCAGCAGCCCGTTGGAAGCTGGACAGAGCGCTGCAGCTGCTGCCCCGGTACCTGCTGCTGCAGCATTGCAGGATGCTGCTAGCACTGGGGATGAAGCATCATTGCTCGGTCCAGCTGGCACGGATGCAGCAGCAATGGATGCTGGGACTGGCGAGGGGCCTTCTAGTGCTGGCGCTGTCCTCGACACCCAGCAATAACAAGTAGAGCAACTGTAAATTAGTCGCCTGCTGCCTAGCTGCAACCTGAGATCAGGTGCAACAACACAAAGCATGCAGCCGTAGGGATGACTGCATCACGTGTGGACAGCAGCAACACTAGCACGCCAGATTCAATCAAGCCTCGGAGGCTTGAGGCAGCCTTATGACAGCTACAAGCTTACAATCCTGAATGGGAGTTGCAGTGCTCAGATGCGTCTGGCAGAGTGATTTCAAGAGACTGACAATGACTGAGCAGCAGATGCACACACAAAGTGCGGCAAGACGATACATGATCTGCCAAAGTGCTCAGATCGCATGGAGCCTGCAGTCCCTTTATGCTGTCTCAAGCTTGTGTCCATGGACTGTGGTGAGCACCGCTGCTGTCTTTTCACCTTGATGTTTCGTCTCTGATGTATACCCACAGTACATGGCAGCCAGTCTGGGCCATTGGCCATATTATCACCACAGTGGTTATCGGCGCATGCTATTGAGCCGCAGCACTGTTGCTGAAGTGCAGTTGTAGTGAAGGCAGAATTAGCTCACAGAGCAGTTTGCTCTGCATGGTTAATGGCTTTTGATACCGAGTGACTTCTGTGGATGATTGGTTTGTGCAAGAATGCAATGTTTGAAGTCAACATGGCAGCACCCAGAGTAATCTAATAGTGTGTGCTGGTGACATTACCGCACCAAATGATAGTGTACCCCGCAGTGCACAAACAGCCTTGGCGGCCCATGGCTCATGCCATGGCATGAGCTGCATAGGCTATGCACAGCATGTGCACGGTGCATGGACATCACACTGGTGTGTGCTCTCATAGCTTTGGAAGGACGCTTCTGCAAGACATGTTGTTAGCCTTGAGAACAGTATCTGATAAGGGGGAGTACTGCCAAAGTCATTGGAATGAACACATTGAAGTGAGATCTGAGAACAGCAGGTGCATTGACCAGTCTGGTGGCACCTTTTCTTGCCAAGATTCTGCTGAAGATCTCAAGCACATCTTTGTTGAACCTAATGCCTCCCGGTGACCGGGAGATGATCTCTGCAGAATGCTGAGATGAAATAATCAAGTTGGCAACCATGACAGTGTATCCCCAGCCGGTGCCGTTGTTTGTGATTGTGTTGGTGTGATTGCATCAGTAATGAAGACTCCAATCAAGATGGTATCTTCCCACAGGAGACCTGTCATCAACCGTGATCTCATCAGTGACATCTGATCGGAGGCATAACTTGCTTAGGCTAGGCAACCAAGAGTCTTGCTTGCCTGTGTTCTTGACCTTCTCTGCACTTCAAGCTCTGAAGCTAGTAGCGGCTAAGCTCGCCATCATGATATCACTGATGGCATCTGGGCTGAGCCGCTTAGCCTGACATTACCTTGCTCTGAGTTACCACCTTGTGTAGCCCACCTGTTTCCGAGTCACTGCACTAAGTCAACATCACTGCGCAACTAAGGACCACTGTGCCCCCTGCTGTGCCTCCAATATGAAAAAGTGAAGGAAAGTTCAAGTAGTGAAAGAAAGTTCAAGCTTGGACTCAAGTCAAATATATCCTATGCATATCAGTGCAGTTCTTCTTTCATGGAGTTCCATTTGCTCATGCTGAGTCTCCCTGTGTTGTGTACGAACACGTATGTAGCATGTAAATACTAGCATGATGTAAAGGAATATGTAAACGTAGTCTTAAACCTGTATGCGTAAGAATGCATAGGTGTGAAAACCCTGAAGGCATAGTGATGGAAGGGGGAAGCACTTTGCATGGTAACTTAGTGACAGGTGCAGGGGTCGTGAAATGTCAATGTGTATAAGACACCTGCTGTATAAAAGGGAATTCGACTCTTGCAGCAAACGTGATGCAATGCTGCAGCCAGCTGGCCGACGAGGGAATAGCGGTATTCCCTCACGACCCCTGTACCGGTGACTGTGCAACGACACTTTTGAAAATCACCAGCTTATCTACGTTTTTGCTTATATGCACCCTTGCCTGCCGCCGCAACACTTGCGCGCCCACCGCGCGGGCCCATGAGCTGACTACAATGCAAAGTTACAAGGTATCGCAACAAAACATGGATCAAGTTTTGTTTAACTTCGAGCGTTCAAGCACCAACTGAAGGGCAAGTTCTTACCGGGGCCGACCAACACTTGTATCTGCAATGTGCCTTGAATTACAGCACACCAGATACTGATCAAATTGATTGGATACCATGACAGCTTCATTGGTGGTTCGCCATGCTGCGCACCTTGAGACACCATAAGAGTAACACCCTTCAACTATGGAGCATCCAGCAACTGCTATGGCGCAAACAATGGCCATACATGCACATCATCTGATTGTGCAGACGCTTCCGCTTTCACTGTGTCGCGGACCAGGCAGGAACTGTACTAAAATTATTGATCGTGACCGTGCAGTCGCTTCCATTATTGCACTTGCCAAGAGTAGGAGAGAGTCTTCCTAACCATGTTACCTGATATTTCCAAAGTAAGCGTATGTGAGGATTGGAGGGAACAAGCCATCTCTCTGTTGCCTTGCGACCACAGCACATACGCTCCCTTGCTGAATGTATCGCCCTATGCTTGATGACATCATGATTTCATGGTACACAACGCTCAAGTTTCGAGGCGAATAGCGTTGTTCCTGTGCTAACTCACATGTTGCGTGATCTTTTCAAAGGACGGGCTGGAAGACAACGATGAGCTCAGCAACAATTTCTTTATGTACATATTCAAGGTAACTGTACCAGCTCAGGTTGTGTCTGCACTCAATGGAGTCCAGGGAGTTTTTGGCTGCACGCATGTGCTCTTTCATCAATCTGCGGCTCCAATGTCGTTATGTGTTTGCATATTGTGTGTAACATGTTGTAGTAAACAGCCTCGTTCATTGCATTCAAGCCGTGAATTTGCGCCAGCTCCCTGACCCCCCTCCCGATGCCCATGGCCTGCGATGCTCCTGAACGCCGAAAAGAGAGTATATATGTATGCTGCAATAAGCCCCCTTCAATCACGCATCCTGATGATGGCGATCCCCATGATGTCGCTGATGGGTGTCTGAATCCTGCTGCTTAGTTGTTCTTCAGTTCAAACCGTCTTTCGTACCTGTAGGTGCAACCGTGTCCGAAAAGAGGAGCGCACGACTGGTCATCATGTCCAGTAAGTGGCTTACCCTGTATTTGGCATCCAGCTCTTTTCTGGAAATCGTTCGCAGGGATCGTTGGTTCTGTCTCTGGGCTGTATTGCATGAACCCAAGCTTCCGCTTGATGAGCAGGATTCTTATGATGGTAATAGCTATGTGTACACTTGTTGCCGTAAACTGAATTCTTGGTGGACTGAACACAGCAAATCAACCATTGGTTCGCTGAAGTGACATGTCAGCATTCAGTCCACAAGGAGGTGGCAGTGCATCTGGCACCTAGTAAATGATTGTGCCAGATAGTGTAGTGGTGTAGTAATGTCATCAGCTCTTGTGGCGCATGTCTTCGTAAGCAACGCACATTGCCTGCTGTGTGTGCAAACTGCAGTATGCACATCCCAAGGAGAAGGCCCGCCGGCGCGATCCGCGCGTGTACAAGTATGCATCTACTCCTTGCCCTGAGAGCTTGAAGGGTGCAAGTTGCGGGCGTGGCGTGGATTGCCCATATGCCCATTCAGTGTATGAGTACTGGTAAGTTGGGAAAGGATTCGACTTCCTTTTGTACTGCCTGGGCGTCACTACACTGGTGCAATAGTCATTTGTAGCGATGTAGGAGTCTGGTAAGCAGTGGTGCTTTCTTGTTTACTGTGTGCCTTTTTGGGTGAGAACACCCTTTGTTGAACCTGCTCCCTTTGTTATGCTTTTTGCCTGTTGCAGGCTTCATCCCAGCCGTTTCCGCACCCAAATGTGCAAGAAGGGCAATCAGTGCAACAGGACGTTGTGCTTTTTTGCCCACAGTGCATCAGAACTGCGCTTCCCAGATACACAGGATGAACTTGAAGCAGCCGCCGTAGATGCAGCAGCAGCGCAAGCGACAGCCACACCCTTACCTTTGTGCACAGCAGGCAGCAGCATCGACAACAGCCAACAGTATGCTTTGAATTCATGTAGATCTGGCATGCCTAGCGCAGCAGGTGGTAGTAGCTTTGGCTTGCAGAGTGGGACCAACATAAGCCAGGTGTGCAGCGACAGTGGTAGATTCGGCCTTTTGAATGCAGCGGCGGCTCCCATGATGCAGCGACAACACATGCTGCTGCAGCAGGAACAGTTACGTCCTACCTACATTGGCTCAGACCTGGCAGTGCAGGTGCCGGCCACAGCTTTGCAGCAATCAGACAACCAAAGCATTTCAGATCCGCTGCCACGATTAGGCAGTGATGCAGGGGCCATGGCTGCCAACAACCCTGCAGCGTGGCTGCAGATGGCCGCTGCAGCACAGTTGACTGGGAGCCAGATCATGAGCCACATCAGCAGGCCGTCAGGACAGCAGCTTGTGCAGCAGCCTGCAGCCCTTCTTTCAGGTGCAGCACAACATTTGGAGGCTGTTTATGCTGTCGCAAATGGGCTGAACCCTTCTATACAGGACCTGCACTTAAGGTCAGCACAGCAGAACATGCTGATGATGTCAAATCATTCAGATCACTCCAATAGTGCCAACATGTTAACAGCTGGTCTTGCAAACCTGGCTCTTGTGGATGATAACAGCGCTGGCAGCAGTAGCATGACCAGCCTCTCCACTGAACAATACATGGCAGTGCTGAATGCATGCAATGGAGGCCGTACTGCTGACATGAATATGCTGCAGCACACAGTGAATTGCTCAACCGCAAGCGACAATGCACTGTTACTACAGCAACTGCAGCAACCACCACAGCAGCAGCAGGAGTTGCTGAGTCTGGGCAGTGCTGCTCCTGGTATGAGCCGACAACCAAGCAGTTCTGTGTTTCTGGGTATGTCTGCACCATTGGCCAATGGTAGCTGGGTGCGCATGCCCTGATGACTGCGAATAGCAGCGACATGATTTGAGGCTGGGCTCACAAGGTGTCTGTGCTGCTTGATCTTGCCTTCATTATGTGAAAGTCGATGAGTCAGTTGAAGTGCTGTGAGCTCTCGTGTAGAAGTTGACTCCATCGTGTGTTTTGCTTTGGCAGCTGTATTGCGCACTGTGATGCGGTTCACGTTTGCTGCAGCTGATCATGTTGCATGCTTTTGAGGGTGGGCTTGGCGTCAGTATATGATGTCAACTTGAGCCAGGCATGTCCTGTAATTGCACTCGTCTTCTGTAGCCCGGTGCACGTCGCCTGTGTCAACTGATGGTTGTTGCTGGCTGTTGTGTGGGCAACTTGCATGCTACACAATGGTATGTTCAAGGATGGACCAATGGGATTGTGAAGGCAGTAGTGCCCTGATTTCACCATGTTGAGTGACAGTTGCGCAACCATGTGCCTCTTAGGCATTCTGTTGCCTGCAAAGTGCTGGAGATGGAGTATTTGATGAGTTGCTGAAATAGCTGTGCCGCACACATATTGGGTTGTATGCTTTGGTGGGATCCCTGCTACAGTTTTTGCAAGCTTGCAGTGGCAGTCTGGCTTGCAATACTGATCAGGCACAGGCTGTGTCCAACTTTGCACATGCCATGCAGCGTATGGCGCGAATCAAGTCAGTGTCTTGATGCGCAGTCGTGCATTTTAGTTCCCTTTCATGAACAGAGGTTTCCTGTGATGTGAAGATGAGGAATGGGGTTGCAGGTTGTCGACTGCTCCAAGTCATGTGCTCAGTCTGCCAGCCTGCTTGTGTCAAGTTTGGGTCAAGTCTGCAGGATGCTGTTGCTGATACTTCAAGAGCTCACTGCGCTGGTCATTCACATACATTGTTGACGTTACGGTGTTGTGCTGAATGCTGCAAGTGTGCTGTGGCACTGGCATGCATCATGAGAAACACGTTATCACAATACCTATTGCTGTTTCCCGTGCTGGTGCAAATGTTTACTATTCCTGTTCAGAAGCGTGGCAGGTGGTAAAGATGTCCACACATTGTTTCAGAACTCAATGGTAGTCCAGTCGGTTCAGTGGTCAAATATGTCAGAGTCAAGTACACATAGTCTCTGCTGTATTTGGATAACCCTGATTACACTCTATGATGTTATCACTGTGTTATTAAGTTGCTAAACGCAAGGTGGAATGCTCAGCATGACCATGAACTTCCTGCCTGTGTGGCTGCTGTGACCACACTTGTGTCACTACTACTTGTCACTTTTCTTTCGTGTGCACATGTAAGCACAGCTGCTGTTGCTGCCATTTTCTGTTGCATTGCCAGACCTGCACTTTGCATTGTAGTAGTTGTGAGACTGTACATGCGACAATATGATTCATGCATTGTGTTGATAGTTGTGGTTGAGGTGTTGCAGCGCCCACCAGTTGCTGTGTTTCATGTGTATACTTGTTTGGTAGTAAACCACAGGGGTTAATCCCATGTGTGTGTGTACAAGTTGCATCAGTGTACAGCCGGTGTTTGCACCCAGCAACAACTACTAAGCAGATCCCAGAGAGGCACCCTGTTGTCTTTGCAGGGCTGCAGGGCAGCAGCTTTTCCACCTAAAGCTATTGGGGGGACTGCATGGCTGGTTTCCAGTATATGTAGCTGTGAGGTTTGGCTAGTCCGCTGCACTATTTGTTGTTGGCGATTGCTTATGTGTGGCTTACTGCACTTTGAGGTCCCTCTAGGATAAGGGAACAGGGATGAAATGATCAGTCCACCACTTCTGCTTCTGCTGTTGACACTTCGGCTCTTTATGTGTGCTGCTCGGTTGTTCCTGCAGCATAATGCAGCCTTCATCATCTCTTGCACACCGTTTTCTGCACAAAACTTGCAGGATCGTTGTGTTACTGCGCGTGCGCTTTCAGGCTGGGTTTACTGTGGTGTACTGTATACTGTGTTGTGGACTTGTAGCTCCACAGGTGTCCAAGATCGTGATACAAGCTGAATAGTCTTAGTGGCTGCTATCATCTGCTTTGACTTTGAGTTCTTTCTGTGTTTATGCATTGTTCTGGGATGGTTGTAGTGGTTGTGCATAGTTGAGCAAATAGAAGGTGCAGGAAGTGACGCATGGTGCATGTTTCCCTTGTATTCATGAAGTTGATAGGCTTTCATCATCCAGCCTTGCAACTGTTGCATTGTCCTTCTCCCAGCAGGGCTTGTGCATTGTTTAATGTTGATGTACCTACTGGGACAGCTTGTTGCTTGTCTAGGTGCATTTCCAGCTGCATGCACAAGGACTGTTTTTGCAGGCTCGTGCTGAACCAGATTCCCATTCGCGGATGCCCTGGAGCCCCAGCACGTCATCACCCTTCTGTGGTGATATCTGAGTATGTGGTTCAGGGTGTCGTAGCTCACTCAATCTTGACCTCATCCTGCAGTTGCTGCCTGCAGCCAGAATTGGGTATAGGTTTCTCACAATCAAGTGCATGATGAGATGGTACATGAAAGAGTGCTTAAACTTCCAAATAGATATCAATGTGGTGAAGCAATGTGTGGACATCTGATGTCGTTTGGGGGTGGTGGCCTGGGTCACTGCATCTCTTACTATACTGAGCTTCCAGTCGTGCATGAGCTGCGGGTGAGGCAATTTGAAGGTGTTTGGGCAGCTTGTGTGCCCTGCATGGGCTGTGATGCCACAGCCATGCCTGTTCTGCACAGACAATGCTGATCTCTGTTCAGAAATCTGCATCTCGCTCTCAAGCATGCAACTGTCCTTTGCAGTGTTAGGCCCCTGAAAAGTTGGCAATCAACATTTTGCATTGTTGCAAATGTGTCACAAGTTTCTTGCTGTATCACAGAGTGTTGAACGACAAATAACTTTCCAAGTGTGCATTGTGGCTGGTAGTTATCTCTCTGAAGCTCTGCTGCTCTACATAGTTTACTGGCAGGATTGTCACTTCTACTAAGTTGCCTTCCGGTTGTACATGAAATCGCCCAGGCCTTCTGCCTACAAAGGCACAATGCTTGCTGGATTGTGGCTGTAGTCCATGTTTGTGGTAGCAGATTATGCCCTGCATGGTGACTCAGAAAAACAGGGCGCTATGCTAGGGCGCTTTCTGTTGCTGTTTGTTTCAAGCAGCGTACTACTACAGCTGCAGACATGGCATGCAGTGTGCATAGCTCAGCGTGCTGCATGTTGTGCATGTGTTGGATTCTGCTGAGTGTGTCACTGTATTTGTCCGTTGGTTGACACCCCTCATCAGTATAATTCTGTGTGCTACGGAGCCTCACTGGTGCAAAGTGTCTGAGCGGCAGGGATTGGATGCAATTTCTGGTGCTGTATGCTCTTCATTGCCAGCCTGTGACATCACTCCGTTGAGTTGGTACTCTCTTCTGACTGTTGAGTCTGTGCAAGCTTTGTGTTGCACACATGCCCCTGTCACTTTGTCCCAGGTGTACAGTCTGGCTGTGCAGGTTTCACCTTGGTCGACATTGATCACTTCTGTCACGTATTGCGCGACACTTTCTTCACTAAAGTGGCGCTTGATTACCATTGAGAAAATACAGTGCTGTCTCACCGATTGGTGCTAGGATGGTATCATTGATTCCTGCTAGAATTATCGGTTTTACCAGTCCAGGCTGTTGAAGTGTCATTCTGCTGGGGATGCAGTAACAAGTCATTCTTTGTGCTCCAAGGGGTAATTACATGGTGTGGTGTGTACACCGTCTGAAAAGGATCGTAAGATGACCGCACTGCACCGTTTTTTCTTCTGTTGCGATGTCACTGTGTACACCCTGGAACTTCTGTCTCAAGATCGAAGCGAGCAGACTTCTTGACATTCTGTTCATGAGACACAATACATTCCTTAGCAGCAGCAATTGCCTTCTATCATCAATCAGCATCATCGTATTTGCCGTACGTGAGACAGGCTCGTTGCTGGCTAGGACGGAACTGAATTCATGCTTGCTGGACTTGGCTGCTGCACAATGGACGAGTAGAGGGTCACGCTGACTGTACAGCTCCGGCAGCCTTGCTATGATCAACCGAGCCTGGACAGCCCGCTTCACAGGACAACAAGCAATTTGACCATGACCAATTCATCGAATCTGCACTCCATTCTGGGCCGTTGTTGTATTGTGGTACTGGACAACGCTGCCGGAACCAAGCTCTGACCAACTTTCGTGGTGATTTGTGCAGGTAATGCTAGGAGACTGTTGGAGTATCAGAGGATAGCAACTTGATGTTATCGCAGCGTGCTCGGTACCACTAGTAGCGGCCCTATTAGCTGTTTACAAGTCACGCCTGCAGCATGCTTATGTGCTTGCCTGTTGCCGTGTGTGCTTGCTGC
>LWCB01013965.1:0-10059 GCA_001630525.1 Coelastrella sp. M60 | reverse complement strand
ATCCAAAAAACTGGTGATGATATCATCCACGCGGGAAAATGTTGAGAGATAGCAACGACGTCGACATCGCTAGCGCTGTGCAAAAGCAGCAACCCAGCGTGAAGTAGGTTGAACGTAAATGGAGCTCACTTTAGTTGTTACGAGCGTATGTGATGAGCATACGACCGTGTATGACACGCGCGTCCGTGAGCCAATCGTATATGAGCGTATACGCTGGCAACGTTGCAACATACGCTCGTAACATACGTACGTATTAAATAAAGATTTTGAAGCTGTACAACGTCTGCTGTGAGTAATTACTCGTAATTCAATATTCCAAGGCACCTGAGGAGCATTGTACTTACAGCTGTAAAGAGCTGTATCTATAGATCTAGCTAGATGCGACAATACTAGAGTACTCTAGTACACTAGAGTGGTATATATCACTCCAGAGCTGTATTGGCACGGCTGCTATGTGTATCCTTAAGCAAGCTTGCAGAGCGGCACGCTGTTCGTGCAACGTGTAGGTAAATCTTTAGACTGAAAGGCACAGTCAGTCAGTTGCATATATGGGGCTGTGGCGCACATACCTGGGCAACGTTGCCGTACGCGTTGACGTTGGTTTATCAACAATATTGTGCGCACTGCATGCAGGACCGGCAGGTACCTGGCATATGATACGGCCGTATGTTACGCAATTTCGTGCTTGAGCAATTGATACGATCTTATAGCAAGCGTGTGTGTTACGCTCACTTCAATCACCGTATACCTGGGCAGCAACGTGTAAGCTCAAGGCTGCATGTAGCTGCGCAGCTGTGTCGCCTGAACGAACTCTGTTCAGCGTCAACACAAATACTGCGGTTAGTAACATGCGTGTATTGTCACTGTTGGTGACGATTGTGCAACGGCAACTGATCCTGATTGCGCAATCAGTGCGTGTGAGACGCAGTCAAGCAGATGCCGGGTTGCAGCTGTGCCCGTTGTCCCTGTTGCAACTGTACTGAAACAAGAGTAAATAGGTAAAACATAAACTGAGCATTTTTAGCCATAAAGGTAACCGAGCGAAGAAGAATTGGGGGACAACGTCCAACCGCGGACTTATCGGCGGGCTTATGGGCGGCCGCGGATATCGGCGGCATAACACCCACCTGCACCTTTTACTGCATGGAACAGCCTCCAACAGCGCCCTGCGTGTGTGATTTATATAGCAGGTATGCCATTTAATTGTGATATTACATGCCTGGCGTGATTAAGTTGCGTATGCTTTGTGCTTGGTGTGTGGCGCACGGCAATCCGCGGGCTTGGTAAATCAGCTACTTGCGCACTCTTTCTAGCCCAATACAGTCGTCGGAAGGCATTGTCAGTTAAGATGTGTAGTCAATGCATGATTTCGTTGCGTTCATTGCGCTGTCCTGGTGCTGTAGCTACGTGTAGGCTTACCTACAGATACCCCTTGTGTAAGCAGCAAACGCTTAGCGATAAGGATGCATGCATCTGTTCGCAGCTTAATACGAGTCTTGCACAATTGCATTGGCATTATGTATGCTTGAAGCCTCAGATTTCTCTGATCCGCCGAATCCGCAACTCCCAATATTGGCTGATCAATTGGTTTGGCTGCCGTCACAGCTGTTGATTATGCAAAATAGTTACACATACATGGCACGTTAGTTGTAGATGCATATGTGCGCCAGAATCATGCGCTTACCAGCAGATATCGTCCCCAAGATGCCAGTCCGCGGTTTACCCGCGGGCCCGCGGATCCGCGGATGCGTGGATCCGCGGATCCGCGGACACACAAGTTTATCGCCCTGCTCTCAAGTTTTGCCATCACGTGCTTCAATATAAAGTGCATCAGAGATGTTGTGCCCGAATTCTTTTGGAAGAAATCTGGTTTCATTGCGATCGTATGTGGCACGCCAGACGATTGCTCACACCGAACATATGCACACATCGATCAAATTAGCAACCAAACTTTAGTAATATTTCATTACTTGCATGTCTGAGAAACTTCATCCCTGCGCGGTACTAAAGCACACGCGCATCCGCGGACCCCCGCCGAGGCGTGAAGATCAGCCAGGACACCGCGGAGCACAGCGTGACGGGACACCCTCTCAAAACGCTAATCCCTCCATTCCCTTCAGGAAGTTCGGGTATTCCCTTCAGGAATTCCGGGTAAACTCGTTATATCAGTAGCTCTATTCATGTATCAAAAGGCACGAGCACAAGAGGTCGCTGCAGATGTTCTTGATGTACCGTCCATGTCACAGTCCATTTGCAGTAGGCAGAGCCTCTTACGGTAAACTCCTTACATTTTGCCAAGAACCATCGAAAGCGTTTAATTGATTCCCATCGCACATCATAGGTTATCAGATAGTCTGGCAGCGATTAGTCAGTTAACTGCAATTGCAACGTTGCTTGAGAGCAACTCGGTACTTGCCACCCTGAGTCAGCTGCTGCCTATCCGAGGTGCAATGCGATGTATTCGTCTTGATGTCAGCACAGAACGGCCGTGTTGCAAACACTATGTGCTGCAACTTGTTGGGGTGCCTCGTGATGTCCTCTGCAGACACAGGCCGAACACTCTGCAGCTGCAGTCCGCAGGCTTGACTGGCGGTGCCCAACGTAGAGCTACAGCTCTGTGGTGATAAACCTGGTTGAACTTTTGGATTGGTACATAATGTTTTGCCCATGCAAGATCAAGACACAAGGCCAAAGTGTACTTGACGACCTAGGCTCTGTGTATGTGTCTTCGAACATTGATACATCGTAAACAGCGCAGCAGCGCAGCCCTTCTTGATAGAATGAGTTGCTTGCCTCTGATCTGAGCCTTTGTGTACATTCAACAGCAGTTGTGTGCATTGTACGGGTGCAGATGATGAGAAGACCGCGCTAGATTCATGGAGCTGTGCGCTTCTGCATAGAGGAAGCATCACTGCCATCAGATGCTGAGATCAGCAAGTAGAAAGAGGCATGAAGCTCTTAGCTCAGCCCCTGGTTTCAACTTCGACATCCTGTATGAGCACAGCAGTAGGGTCAAATCATGCTGTTGGCAGGTGCGTGATGGGATGCTATACGCTTATACGTACGATGCACGCCTCGCTACTCTCGATAACATGATGCACAGCATTGGTTGCAGTTGCAAACTCTGGTGTAAGGTGCGACCCACACTTCAAAACACCGTACAAGAGACTGCACTGCACCAGTGATGCTGTCACAGCATTGCCATGAGCTGTGATTGAGCCCACGCCTTTTGCTGCATCAGATGACTATCATAAAATGGTATATGGACATTCGCAGATTATATGTGTTTGCAGGGCAAGTGGTTCCTGTCTTTGGACCAACAAGCTCTGCATATTTGGAGCAGGGGCTTCATGGACCCCAGCAAGATTGAAACACACCAGATACGCTCATTCCCCATCAACCGCGCCCACTTTATCTCAGCTGTCACTCATGCATCACCCACAGGGGCAGCATCCACCATCATCCTTGCGGCATGCTTGGACCACACACTCAAAATATTTGCCGACAGCCTCAAGCTCAGAAGCAGCATTGCGTGGCATGCTGGTGTTGTCACTATGATGGTCTACAACACCAAAAACAACACCCTCATAACAGCTGGGTCAGCTGGTGGGTGCCCGACTACTACCACTTGGAATGTCAGTATCTCAGCATGGGCACAGCATACTTCTGTCCCGCAACTGCTGCCATCCGCCCCTGCACCCAGATCCCTATGCTGTGCCATCCACTACCCAACCGCATTGAAATGCAAAGCTTGTAAGCTGTGTGTAAGTGACACTATCTCTGCTGTGGTTTGCATTATGTCAAGGTGTTAAGCTGTGGGAGAGCACTGCAAACAGCGAAGACTGCGCTGAGGATAAGGCTCTGCCAGCAGCCGATGGGCCTTGGCTAACCACTAGCGGCTGTATCGTCCCTTGGTGCTACGGACGATACCAGACAATCAAGGAGAAACTGTCGTTTCAGTGAGTAGTGTGGCAGCACTTCATGCAGGCAAGGAGGACAGTGTGGTGCTGACTGTGCCGTGCATTGTTGCGTCTTTTGCTCCATGCTCTGCTGCAGGGCAGTCAATTGTGGCAGTTCCCCTGCAGCTTATACCGCTATTGTTGCATCTTGTTGTGAGCGGCGCCTAGTCCCAGGTTCTGTCACATGCGCACACACATTGACATACTTGGACGGTAGAGGTTGGAGATACCCGTCAACATAAACGTTTTTCTATCATGCTGCTGCTGCAGGGTTCCTGGTCTGACTACCCACTTCAGTGCTGCTGATGTTGCAGTCCCCACAGCAGGCCTGGTCTCCTGGTGCAGTATGATTCAGCTCATCACACAACAGCAACTGCTACTGGTCATGTTTCAGGTACACTGCTGGCTATTGCACTCTCAGAATCATGTTCATACCAGCTACCACAACACTTTCATGGCGGTCCCCTGCGTGTACTGCTTGCCAGTTGCTCCAACTGTGTGCCAAATGCTGATGCCTCCTCCTCTTACCCTGCCACCAGCAGACAACGCCACGTCAGAGATTGTTCATTTTCACCCATGGCTACAAGAGCTTCCTGTAATACGCCATGCAATGTCGCTTGTGTGTAGGCTGACGTGTATGGCTTTGATGCTGCTGATGGCACCAGGCTTCATAGCTGGCGTGCTCTTGCTGAGCAGCCACTGGTAGACATGGTGTACATCTCTGCACAGCAGCAGCTGGTCACAGCGAGCAGGGAGCCTACAGTTGTGGTGGGTCCCTGTCTTATCTCCTGCAAAGCTCTTGTAGAAGTTCTTGCCGACGCAGCTCTCTTCAGATGTGACACATAAGATTGCTAACATCCACAGGTAGCTTTCCAGCCGTGTCAGATGCTAGTGCCAACCCCTCATGTGAGCAGCATTATTCTTTTGATTGTCACCGTTGCTGTGATATGCACCCAGGTCAGGCAGCTGCAGCAGGACGGGTCACTGGCATGGGTGGCATGTTTGGGTCGCTTTGCAGCTGGTGTTCATTGTGTGGCTGCAGCTGCTGATCGTCCATGGCTCCTTACAGCGTCACTGGATGGCTTTGTGGTGGCTTGGAGCACTGACAACTGGCAGCAACTCTTCAGGTGATGCAGTTCGGGTCGACCATGACGGTCATGTAGGTTTGCCGATTTGTTACTGCCATCAGCATCGGGCCTGCCAGTGTGCATGTGAGCGGGCTGCACAGAATGATATATGCAAACTGTGCTGCATCCTGCTGCGTGGACAACAAGAATGGCGTCTGAAATGTTGATGTACAAGGGTGCAGACTCTACCAAAGCTAGCTCAACCTCTCATGCATTCATGTTGGTTGAGTTCTCTGAACCAGAGTGCTTTGTTGTTATGTCTGTATTTTCAGGATGAAGCTGCCAACTGCTGTCAGTGGGATACAGTTCTATAAGCCAGATCAATTCTTCTGCCTGGCAGGAAACTCGGTAGGTGGGTGATTGTTGGGGTCTTGTTGCAGCGTAATTCTTTATCAGCATTAGCAGATGCATGGATCAACAGCAGCTTGCTATCTGCATATGCCTTGCTGTTGCACCAAACACACAATCTGCAGTAGTTTTTTTGGCTTCTTCCTGGAGATTCAATTGACCTGCTGATCAATGCATGTGCACCTAGGAAGTGTATTTTGGAGCGTATCTGTTTGATTGCAGCTCTGGCATACCAGAATGCTGGAAGCTAGGTCAACATGGGCAGGTCAGCAGTTGTGCAGCACATATGCAGGATGAACTGCTGTATATCACGCACTATGCTGGCCCACATACACCGTCTCATGTCTACAGGTTCGCTTTTTCAAGATCTCACAAGCGGCTAAACCCTGGATGACACTTACCTCACCTCTTGTGTCTTTGGAGCCTCTGTCATATGGTTTACTGTTGGCAACATTTGCTGACAGCAGCATCAGAGTGGTAAGTGCTGTCCTGACTCTTGCCGTAGTTCCTCTTCACTCCATTGGTCCTTACCTACATCTCAACTTGACCTCTTACTTGAGCTATCATTTAAATACACCCAGGAAGACATTGGTCAGCCCATCCGTGTTGCATGTGTATACATCCTCAGTGCTGAGTTTGTTATCAGGTGGCTACATGACTTTTGTCAGCAGGGTCTCAAATACCTGCATGTTGTGTGACTGCCTAAACGAGAGGTTGGTTGCTTGGCATTGCTGTGTATTCTTTGCTAAGCTTGCTGTTGCCGTCCTTCTGCTGACCGCAGCTGGATGCGGGCAGCAGTGCAGCAGACAAGGCTGCCATTACTACCGTCCCTCAGCTCTCTTCTGCAAGCTTACTTGCAGCAGCAGCAGACCTACCAGGTGCCAGGCTGTTTGCACTTCTGACCAGCGGCCAAGTGCATGTCTGGGACCTGCATCTTACCAAGCCAGCTGTACTGGCAGTGAGTAATGGTTGCCATGTTGGCATGTTGAGTACCAGCAAGTTTACAGGCAATGTGCAGTGCTAGACAGCTGTGATCCTCAGTGCAGGAATGCCCCAAACTTTGCTAGGGTGACAGCATCTCCTGTTTCAGTGTGGATCGTCCACTGATGCAGGTGGATGCAGGGAAAGCATACATATGACCTGCAGTAAATCCTCATGTTTTTACACTTGTACGATGTAGGAGGTTTGGAGTCATTTGTCAAAGGAAACGTGCTGCAGTATGGCCTTCCTGGATGGGGCTGCCCTGAACATCACTGTAGCTCAGACACTGGGTCTCTCTATCAGGTCGGCGGCGGCGGCAGCAGCACATGATCAAGCAGAGACGGTTCACAGCAGCTTGCACCTGCCACATGAGGCATTCCAGACAGCACAACCACATTCTGCTGCTGCTGCTGCTGCTGCTGACAGCAGCGTCGCAGCTTATAGCAGCACAGACTTAGAAGCAGCAGGTTCAGCTAAAGTTGAGAACCATGTATTCGTTGGTACCAGGAAGGGCGAGGTGCTGATCTGTGATGCTTCAAGACAGGGACTGGTGGTGCTCAGAGTACCAGCTATCAAGTAGGTCATACCTGTTTTGTTGAAGCAGCACTTTGACATAACTTGCAAGTCAACAAAAGATTGACTGATGGACTGCTTGCAGTGTGCTTAACCAGCCAACAGCATGGTGTGTACAGTCTCACATCTTGTCCTTAGTAGAGAACATATTCACTTGCAACAGACACCATCAATTGCAACAGAAGCAGGCAACGATTCCTGCTCTCTGACTCAGTGCTGCCACTGCTGCCACTGCTGCTGTCACAACTAGGCTGCTACCTGTCTTACTGCTGCTGCTTGATGCTGATCTCAACCGTATGGTTGTTGCTGGCGGCAAGGGTGTGAGGATCTGGGATCTGACAAGCCTGACCTGCATTGCAGAGTTTGAGGCAAGAAGTCAGGCAAGTACTTTCTGTTGCTGGCAAAGTGTGATTTGATGATAGTGTGGGCGTTGAACTCTTCCCCAGGAAGATACGGCTGTGGATTTTTTTGTTAGCACACAGCAGCCACTCAGGCTGTGATCTTCTTAGTAAGATGGCAGTACCCACAATGCCAGGTTGGGTGGTTGAATGTCAGTCTACCATCTGATCAGTAACTTGGAGTTACTGTTGCTCCTTGGCCAACACATGCTTGACGTGCTAGGCTGGCAGCTGGTCAGGTTTTGAATGTGACAATTGGATCGGTTTTTGCTTGTTCCGCCTGGGTTCCTATGCTGCACTGCTGAAACTCACTTGAGCTCGGAGGCTTTGCGGCAGTGTCATATTTGTGAAACCACCGATATCATCTCCCAACATGCATCCCCAGCAATGAAAGCTGCTGATGCTGACTGTTGGCATCATGCGCACCACTGTTGCTTTGCTGCAGTTGTTATCTGGTGACATCCTCGAGGGGCGACTGCTGTTGGGCAGTGCTTGTGGCAGGTGCTACATGTTGGACCTAGTGACAGGGAAGCCAGTAATAGCAGCAGCAGCAGCAGGCGGGAGAGGAGGAGCAGGTCCTGTGTTGGTTGCTGCTTCTGCTGCTACCAATGCTGGCGCAGGCAGTAGCGATCATGATGGTCCAGTGAATTGCATCAGAGCCAGCTGCTATCTCCAGCATTACGTCACATGTTCACAAGATGGATATGTCAAGGTGAGTGACATGGTGCCATTTGCTCTACTGTTGTGAATAGGATACTGCTCCTTGCAAAGAGGTCTGTTTTGGCACTTCTTGCTGTTGCCTGCATCTGTTCCAGCATGCCGCATGACCCTGTGACAAAGTGTTCTGTAGATGCTTAAGCGCCCTCATACACTTGCAGGTGTTTGATCGTGATGGATTCCTGAAGGCAGCTGTGTATCTGGCTGCCCCTCTTGCAGCTGCTGCCTTCCTGAATGATAATGGTGACCTATTGGTGGCTCCTGCAGCAGCAAAACAACTGATGGTGGTGCCAGCAGCAACATATGCAGGTTGGCAACACACTGGCTTACAGCTGCTGCGTACAAATGGCCTGATAGTATAGTCATACCCTGTCTTTTCTGCCTGTGCATTATATCTTTAGGTGGTAATATGCTTGCAGCACCAAGCTACCATGCAAGTTTCTCATTATGTTGATGTTGTTGCTGTTCTACAGTGACCCCTCGCACCAAGAGGGATGAGCAGGACGTGACGGTATTTGATGAACTACGCGGCAAAGGCGTCAGCACGCCCCGGGCTCTTATGCATAACATGACGTGCAGGTTACAGGCATTGGCAACAACACCAGGAAAGACAGTGCCCATATCCAGGTAAGGTGTTGGTATCCTAGGTCCTGTCCACTCCTGCGCAAGCTCAGTGATTGCGTTAAAACAAACGTATACACACCTTTGCTCCACAATTTGACACTCCCTGCAGAACTGGATTGCAGCCAGTGCAAGCATACTCATGTGCTAGGCCTACAGCCAGCATGATGAGTGTAGTGGTCATTTACAACAAAGCAATCATATCTTCTATGTTCATTGTGCATGCAGATATCCAGCTGCCGCTCCAGTGACATCTCTCCCAGCAACACCTACTGCAGCTACCTCTACAAACAAGACCCATAAAACCTTGAACCCTGCCATGAGTCCTTCAACACCCCCCTGGGGTTTAGCATCTCCCCTTGGGTTGCTAAAACCTGAGTGTTCTCTGATTCAGCCTGATGTCATACAGAGCAGCACCAGACCCCCTGTTGACCTGGAGCAGAATAGAATCAGAGCAGAGGCAGCAAGAATAAGTGTACCAGAATGTCCAGTTGTTGGTAGGCAAAGCACTATCGCGAGAGCAATCCTGTACAAGCAGCAGCAGCAGCAGCAGCCTAATAAACAACAGCAGCAAGCTGTTGTAGCAGGGGATGCAAGGTCTGGGCAGGGTGGGGGTGCTGATGGTGATGCTGCTGCTGCCATTGTCGAGCCGGCAGCAGCAGCTGGCAAAGTTGGTGATGCAGCTGTTGGAGGTGCAGCTGTGGTCAATAGTAGGCTGAGCAGGATGGCCAGGGGAGCAAACATCACCCAATTACAACAACAGCAGCAGCAGCAGGAGCAGCAAGTTGTTGATGAACCATCAGTTCCAATAGGTGCTTCAGACCAGCTGCACCAGGGTCTACTAGGTTTCAAACAGCAGCAGGAGAAGCAGCAGAGCTGCAGTCATGTGCCAGTCAAGCAGCTCCCGGCTGCCTTTGCCAAACTCAGTGTTGATACTGGCAGTCAGCAAGCAGACACTGTAACCACATCATCAGAACCTCACAACAGTAGTGGCCTGCCTCTGCCAGCTGTTACCCAAGGACCAATACGGGGTGATGCCCCTCCTTTAGCTTCTGCTGCTGTTTGTGGCAGTGGAAATACCTCATCAAGTGCTGGCCACGGTTGGGTTACAGCGCATGAGACACCATCATTGGCAGCAGCAGGAGCAGCAGAAAAACAGGATGTGGTCAGCTCATGTAAAGGGATGCATCCTGGTAGAAGTAAGCAGGCCAGGAAGCTGGCTGGAAGCAGCAGCAGTGTCAGGTGGAACTCCAGTTTTCAATTTGATCTGAAAGCTCTTGAGGCTGCACTGTGGAAGAGGAACCTGCAGAAATCTCATAGACAGGACAGCAGTTG
>LWCB01013959.1:0-13675 GCA_001630525.1 Coelastrella sp. M60 | reverse complement strand
TTACTCTCTATATATATATATCCGCAATTTTCTGCAACAAATACAACGGCAAAATCTGATAGCTGAGAAGCAACCAAGAGTATGCAATCACAAGTAGAGCCCAGAACGCATAGACACATACAGAGAACAGGGGGGCTGGCACACTCGCTCCTAGGGCACCGACTCCTTCTCTTGATAATTAACATAAATCCTAAATAACAAGAGCTCGAGCTTAAGTCATGACAGATGCAACTTGTTCAACCAGTGGCCATGTAACGTCACATAGCAGTCAAAGTGTCAACAGCGCCAGACATCTTACTACGACACTGCTAGGCTAGTGCTGTCAGATCCTGAAGCATACTTGCCTTCAGTACATTAGTAATCTTGTCCAAAATCCCACATCAAGAGGTGGCAGCTGGATAGCCGAGGGCAGAGTGTTCACAGCTCGAGTGTGTACAGCCACGTCCACAAGGGAGCTGTAGCTGCTCTCAGAATCTGGGTGCCTCTGTAGACCTTCTGACTCATTTGATCGGATCTGCTCTTAGCAGGTAGCGGCTTCTGCAAGACATCATGTTGAAAAACTTTTGTGCGACATGCAGCTTCAGCCAGACAGCAGGTTACATGGCACCAAAAGACCTAAACTAACCATCAGCACTGAACATGCAACCCCAAGGCATGTTCGTAACAGTGCTGGGGCACCAATGCAAAACACGACAGGCACAGATGAGGCAACTCCCAATGATAGGGACGTTCATGAGGAAAGCCAAGAACACTAACTGCATACTCCTGGATATTCTTACTGCCAATGTTGAAAGCAACAGCAAGATACCGTTACAACTGCCCTGCTTGCTGCTGCTAGCACTGCTGTTGCCATCCATACAATCTCTGTGGTGGCTACGAAGCAATGCACCAATCACCACTGTATCAGCACTATGCTGCATTGGACAAGGGCAGCAGATCGCTGAAAGATCCGAAACCCTTGCACAATGTAGCAACGGGGCCGATTGTGGCATCGTAGGAATGCATTGCTCTGTACTGACATGACCTGGCATACATTCATGCAGTACGCATACCAGTGAGGTGCTTTCTGGCTTGCCTGATTGGTTGGGCCTTGCACTGATGAACATCTTTGTAAGCTTGCGTACAATGAGAATCTTCAAGGTTGGTAGGTCAGATCATCTGCGGCTGAGGCATAGACGACTGCTGCTTTGGATTCTTGAAGTATGGTATCTCAACTTTAGATGACCATCTGCTGTAGCACAGATCAGCGGAAGACGTTTTCACTACCCGCAACAGCCCCGTCACGAATTTTTGATGCGGCCACTGGCAAGAACGTGGGAGTGCACAGGACAGAGATGTCACTGATTAGGGCGCCTTGGTGCTTCAGGAGGCACAAAGGAGCATTAATCTGCGGCAATTTTCTCCTGTGGACCACTGGAAAGCATGAAGAAGTGTGTTGCTTTTGATTCTGTAGGTAAACGGCCCACCTGATGCTTAAGACATCTGTCCTGATGCACAGCAGTACTTCCACCAACTGACCCACACATCAGGATGAGGATGTATGTATGGCTGTACATCAGCAGGGATGTCACTGATGGTTGTCATGAAGTCAGGCTGATGTCATAACAGCCATTCGCGGCCTTCACGCCTGTGAAACACCAGTGTACTGTCCCGCTGGGCTTATTGACCTGCAAACAGATGTAACATACGGCAGGTAGCTGCTTTACATGACAATATGCTTCAACCCTGTTGCAATGGTACTGCACCCTGGCATGTTGCAAGCAGGGCATTATCATAATTCCTGCAGCTGTGCAAAGTGGTGCTGAAATCAAGACCATCCTCTGACATGCCATAAGTGATCAACATCATGAGCGCTTACCATGCCACCAAGTAGCCACACTACCGGGTGTGACAGTGAGTGTTCAAGATGTTGGTCAATCGTGAAGCAAGTAATTGCTCAAGGTGATTGTGACCTTTGATACCTCAGCTGAGAACAACACCAGGTCTGCTGTTCTTACTCCTGAGGTATTAGATGTCGCAGTGACCTCAAGCAGATGCTTGCCAGACATGCGGCATGATATCGCTGTGAATCATATGATGTCTCTAATTGCTGTCAGGAAGTTAGGTCAACTCTTGAACAACCATCAGCAGCCTTCAACCCCTGACAGACCTGGTCAACTGTGTCGTTGGGTTGCTTGTCCTGGAATAACTACCAGTTGTGTGGGACATATGGCAGGCAGAGGTTCTGCTTTGCAGGCTAAGAGCAACACTTGGCATATAATGCAAGCAAACTCATGATTTCCCACCTGTTTGAAAGGGATGCAAGACGCCTCAGCTACAAGAGCAAGGTCGTTTGAATCAGCAGACAGCGCCACTGTGCCTGGATTACTCAGGGGCTGTGTCGGTTGCTTTGTCAAAGTGATCTCTCAGTTGCCGCCACTGCCGCTGCTGTTGCTGCTGTTGTTGTTTTCAGGGAGCACGACATTGCAGTGGCAGTTGTCAAACAAGGCGCTTGGCGAGAGGGCCCATGGCGTGTTCCTGCAAGTGCCCAGGCACCCATGCAGAGCAGATACACACAGAATAAGCAATCACCTCTGTGAGGGGCAGTAAACACAGCCAAGAACCTAACTGCATTCCCATTTGTGCTCACTGGGGTAGTGGTGTGGTACCATCGGGGGTGCTGCTGCTGCTGCTGCTGCTGCTGCCATTCCCAATACTGCATTCTGTGTTGCCGCTGCAAGCAATGCATTGACCACCACTATGTATTGTATCAGCACTATGCTACAATGGACGATGACAGCAGAATGATACCTGATGTGGCAGTGAAGGACCAGTATGCAGTACTCAGATACTGAATGCATGCTGGGCTGTCTGTTGCTGCTGCTGCGCTGCTGCTGATCTGCTGAATGCATTGCAGGCAAAATTGCATTGTGAGGCAGACCATATGCACTGTGACAGCTGAGTATGGCAACCCCTAACCATTGAAGGTAGCAGCATTTGCTGCTTGTGCTGATGATCAATGTGAGAGCCAGAGCTTACTGTGACTTGAGGTCTGCTGCTTCCTTGGACTTTGGCATTATACGATGTGGGTATGTGCCTGTGTATTCGTCAACCGCACAAGTCGGATCCTGTGGTCAACAGAGAACGCCAACAAGTCCATCTACTGCCTCGCAGGTACCTGCACCGATGCAGGGCAGAGCATCAGACTGGGTATATGACAAAGAATAATCACTGCTGCTTCTGTGAGGTGGTCTGCACAGCAGGACTGGGCTTGACAAGGTTGGCTATACGAGCTCAGGAGGACAATAACAGAATACAACACCCGGGCCGAACTGAAGTAGCGTCAGCGGCTGCAAGAAGGGCGCTGTAACACGATCAGGACCTGCACAAAGTGCGGCTGACACCAAGATCAGCTTGGAATGATGATAGTTGATCAACATCATGCACAGTCTTCGCAACAACAAGTAGCCTGGCTACTTGCAAACCAATTGGTCGCAAAACATTTGGTTCCCTAGTACTGTTCAAGATGTTGATAGACTATAAAGCGATTTGCTTGCACGGGTTAATTGTGACCTCTGATACCTCAGCTGAGACCAGGATCAAGCATGGAAACGCTGAACTATCAAAGGCCACAGTAACCTTGAGCAAACAGACAAAATGCAACACATGCATGTCAGCAATGATAAGTTAGGACTTGTGAGCTTCTAGCAGTGCTTGGTGGCTGCAAAGCTGCCTTGCACCTTACCGGAAAACGGCACATACCCCAGCCTTTGAAGCATAGCAGAGAGCATACCTTGTGTCATGCAATAACAGGCATGTGCTATTGTGCCAGAGTTCTGCATGTGCATCAGAAGCTTCTTGTGGCCTTTTAAGGTACACACCTGCCAGCTGAAGATACCACTTCCTGTGGTAAGAAATGGTACCTGCAGCTGGCAGGTATGTACCATGATGGCTATAGCCTAACCATCAGCACTAGATATGCAAACCCATAGCGTGTTCCAGTAGAAGTTCTGGGGCACAGGTGCATAGGTCCTATGCAGAGCAGGATCTGTCCTTGACCCTAGTACACCACCAACTAGTTGGTGGTGTACTAGGGTCAAGGACTACTAACTATTACAAAGAGTAATCTTAGTGAGGGGGGAGGTGAGGACAGCCAAGAACACTAACTGCATAACTCTGGGCGTGCCCACTGTCAACATTAGGAGTAGTGATGCGGTACCACTGCGAATGCACATGCTCTGGCGGCGGCGGCTGCTGCTGCTGCCGCTGCTGTTGCCAATGGTACAGTATATGTCATCACCACCATGACTCAAGGCTGTTCAAAGCAATGCATGACCATGACTGTGTCAGCACTATGCTGCACTATACCATAACAACACTGTCAGACCGATACCTGATGCCACAGTGGCGTCACGCCAGTGGATGCACTGCTCTGTACTGTCGTGATCTGGCCAGCACCTGCGCCAGGACAGGTCCATTCGGTACACAAACCTGCCAATTGTTCATGGACCAGCCTGATCCTGTATGACCTGCATGGCCGGAACACCAGGGCGAACGAGTTTCTGTCAGAGAGGACCACTAAGCAGTGTCAGGAAACTGAATGCATGCTGGGCTGGCTGCCGCTGCTGCTGCTAATCTACTGATGCTGATGCATTGCCAGTCCAATAATGTACTTGAGGCACTAAGACACTGGCAGCTGAATGTTGCACTCACACGTCATGTATGGCAGCATTCGCTGTTTGTTCATTCGCTGCAACTCACCATAACCTCAGGTCTGTTGCTTCCATCAAATACGATTGCTGCTTTAATCATGCCTTTGCAACTGCATGACTTGTTGCCAACTGAGTCCCGTATACAACTGAAGTTGCAGGAAGGATTATCCTGAAAGACCAGTCGAATCTCAGCCTAACGGTTCCGCCAACTGACCTGCAAATACAACGGAACATGTGGCAGGCACTGCAGTGACTGCTTGCAGGACGACAATCACAACCGATGTGACATAAGTTGGTGGCTGAGTACTGGCCAGTACTCAGCTACCGACTTATGTTATAAATGTCGTCCTGCAAGCAGTATTGTACAGTATTATGCTGCAATGACCATACTGCACCAGTGCAGTATGATGCTGCAAGAAGGGCTCTCTCATGTCAATGGGATCTGTGCGCAGCAGTGCTGACACCTGGTTGATTGATGAACATCACAAGCCCTCCTCGCTATTGCATCTAGTGATAGGTTACTAAGTTTCATAATCAGGCTCATGATGTTCAGCAATGATCACCTTACTAAGGTATGTTCTTGACCTCTGACGCCTCGGCTGAGACTATGCTGGGCCTGCATATGCACGTCAGCATTGTTAGAGAGGACGTGTGCCATGGCGAGCAGGGAGTTGAATAAAGACTTTCAGCAGACTTGTTGGTTGCAGAACATCCTTGTACCGGATCAACTCCTGTCACATATCCCAGCCTATACAACACATCACAGAACACGCTGCTGGTATCCCCATCGTGCCAGAGTTAACCAACTGCACGAGAAGCCCCTTGGGGCCTTCTAGGGTATGTACCTGCTAGCTGCAGCATGCATACCAAAGCAGCTGGTGTTACCACTACCTGCCACACATGCAATGCTTTTGCCTGTGGCAACTGCATCAAGAGCCTGTCCTCCCTTGCAAGTTGTGACCAAGAGCCCCTGCTTTGTGCAGGGGTCATAATCACAATCTGCAAGGGACTGCTAGCATGTAGATGGACTGGCGCTGATCTAGTTCAGCTTCAACGAGACCGTGGGCAATATCTTACCAAAGCCATGATCGAGCTGAACCAAAAGAGTGCTGGACCACTCACATGTACATCGTATGACAGACATGCTTGCACAGGTCAAAACGTATATGGTGGAAGAACTTCTTCTGAGTGGTTGACTGCTGTAGCTGGCAGTCAGGCAGTAAAAACATCTGTAATCTCATGACAGATGCATCTTGTTCAAGCAATGGCCACATAACTTATGTTAGTAACGTCACATAGGATTCAATACGTCAACAGCCCCGGATAGCTTGCAACAACACTACTAGGATAACACTCTCAGGTTATGAAGCATACTTGCCTTGGATAGATCGGCCTGTTGTCCAAGGATCCTACGATATGAAGCGGGAGTTGAACGGCTGATGGCACATTGTGCACAGTTCAAATGTACAGCCATGTCCACAAGGCTGCCGTGGTTGCTTTCAGAGTTTGGTGTCCCCTGCACAAGTTCTCATCGCTTTCAGCAGGTAGCGACCTCCTGCAAGACACCAGCACACAGCTCGATCAGATGACAAGCAGAGCATGTTGACATGGCACAGAGAGGCCTGTTACAGCCCGCATCACTGGATATGTAACGCCATGGCATGTTATTGTAAGTGCTGAGGCACCCATGCAGAGCTGGACAGGCACAGATGAGGCATCTTCAATTTATAGTGGCAGTTCTGAGAACAGCCAAGAACACTGACTGCATCTTCCTGGGTGTACTTACTGCCCATATCAACAGCCGTGGCACGGTGTCATTGAAGGAACCCTCATTGCTGCTGCTGTTGTTGCTGCTGTTGTTGCCAGTAGTGCATACTCTGTAGCCACGGCTGGAAGCAATACTGCACCAATAACCACTGTATCAGCACTATGCTACATTGGACAGTGACAGCAGATTGCTGGTTGACCTGCTGTTCCTGCACAATCTAGCAACAGGGCATGTTATGGCATTAGAGGATTGCAATGCTCTGTACTGACGTCCCCTATTACTACGTTGTGCAGTACGCATACCAGTGAGGTGCTGCGTGGCCTGCCTGATTACTTGTGCCGTGCAGTCACTGGTCATGATGAACCTGTCAGTGATTGGAGACTTGGCCAAAACAAGAGCATCTCAAAGGCTGATGGGTCAGAGTCATCTACAATGGGGGCCTTGATGACTGCTGCTTTGGGCTCTCATGTTATGGTCTCTCATCTTCAGATGACCATCACCTGCACCACACATCAGCGGAGGATGTTTCCCCTGTCAGGAGCAGCCCGGTCAAGATCAATGATACTGCGAGAAGGAACTTCTGCACCTCACTGCTGATGATACCTGATGGGTAGAGCTACCATCTACCATCAAGTGGTGGACGGTTGGGTATGTACAGCATGTTCATGTAAAGCGTGGTTATCTTACAAAACTTGGGGTGGTTAGCTGAGTCACTGCATATAGAAGTTCCCCACAAAGCCCAAGCGCGACATCACCTCCAATACCACGGCGGCAGTTGTCAAACCAGGGACTTGACACTTGATTGAGGGCTCATGGCCTGTATGTGAAAGTGCTGAGGCACCACTGCAGGTGGACATGAACATGGTAAGCAGTCAGTACTGCTAGGGGCAGCAAAGATACCCAAGAACGCTACTGCATGTTTTTGAGTGTGCTCACAGCCAACATCAAGGGTGGGGGTACGGTACTGTTGCGAGGTGCACTTCTTGCTGCTGCTACTGCTGCTGCTGTTCTTAGAGGCTCATCACCAAGCCGGTCATACCCCCAACTTGGTTGATTGAATCAGCAAAACAAGAGAGAATGGCAGAGTGCCCTCCCTGACAGTATCAAGGGTCTAAAGCAGCAGGACCCGCCACAAATGTAGGAGACTAAGCGTTCAGATGACCACTGCTGCATAAATAACAAAGGCAACAATAACAGAGGTTTCACAGTACTACTACCCACAATGTGAAGCGTAGAGCCGCTCACTGACATTGAATGTCATGCTACTCCCTTGGAACCTACGCAGCTGGTGTACTTCTGGCATATGCACTACATGTGACCACTCACTCAAGATCTGTTGTGAAGAAGAAATGCTGGACTCCTCCGGCATCATTACTTTGCTGCAGATCTTCAGCGAGTGAGTGGAAGGTAGAACGACAAGAATTCTTTTCCCAGTGCAGTAAGTGTGCCCCTGCACTGTGTTGGGCAGGGGGCGCACTTACTGCAATGGAAAAGGCCTTTTTCGTTCGGAATAAACAGTTTGGGTCTAGCAGCTCTTTATGTCACGTGATATCTGGCAGGATACCCCATATACTGCAGGTCTTGAAACGGTGTTACAGTGAATCAACTGTAGCAGTATATGGGGTATCTTCATGATGTAGAAAATGCCACTGGTAAATGTCAGATGTAGATTTGAATCTACAAGAACAACGGACAACGTACACCAGTTGTTAGTGATGCGTGCTGCTATACAGAATAGGCGTAGCAAAAGTGAGTGCATCCAAGGTATTCGATAAAACTACACAGTGACTGAGTGTGCAGTAACCTAGTATGGTGCACAACCTTTGCAATATGCTTGTTATATCTATAATATCTAGACACAACGTCATGGCTGATAACAGCACTGATAAGCCACTGCAGCGTGGCCCATATGGTATGGGATGTGATACATCATGCTTTTCAAGTGCAGTGGTCTACGTTTATTTTTGCAAGGATATGTCTGTACTCACATGCAGCAAGTTGAGGGCATCGCTTGCCACACAATTGGGCCCAAGGGTACAGAGTCTTTGAAACATGCTGACATGAGACGGCTCAACATACCTTGCCTTCAGCCATAACATCCCCAAGCTCAAGATGTTGACAGCGAATTGTAGCCTACAATTCCGCTGTAGACACCTGGAGCTTGGGGAAGTTCCCTTCACCCCGCCCATCAATCAAGTCGTCCACCTTTGAGGCCATGTAAAGGACTCCCTGACCTAACAAAGGTGTCTCTTGCGCTCTCCAACCCTTCCACCTCACATGCACACACAAGGTCTGAAATTCTGAAGAACCACCTCCCATGTAACAAGCTCATCATCATCATCACCATCTGAAAGTCAGCTACTCTGGATCCGAGAGTGTTGATGAGTTAGGAAGGGGACCGGAGGAAGCATCAAACACCTGAACATTCTCTGCACAAGCAGAAGCATGAATGAACGATGTAAAGAGAGTATACTCCAATTTTGAGATGAGTGCCTATCATTGGTTGATGCACAAGTGGTTTTGGACACATGGACCACTAGTGGCAACACACTGTTGGCAACTTGTGGATTGGCAATCCAACAACAAGTTCTGTTTCTGATCATCTGTATAGCCTATACTGGGGCTGCCACTGCAATGGTTCAAATGGCCATTGCATGCAGTTCGGAAGTGCTGATGTCATGTTTACCAACGATGATCACAAGAATCAATCAATGAAGACTCCATACCTGGCTTCAAGTCCCGGTGTATGTATCCCTGGCTTCAAGTCCCGGTGTTGTGTGATGCCTTTGTGATGTAGAGCTGGCAGATCTACTGCGAGCTACTTGAACACAATGCGTATTTCAGCCTGGGTCAAGCCCATCTGCAATTCCGATTCCGACATCTCTTCCCGGAGGTTGAACACCATGCCGCATCAGCAGCTGCAATACTTGTACATGGTACCATGCCTGGTGTATCCCAACACCAGACAAGGCACCTGGAGCACTGCCAGCGGCTCTGCCTCCTGCATACACTTTTGACTTGGTTTTGGAACACACACCCTCGTCAACAGCCCATGCATGACATATGTCATTGCTACATGGTCGCTGCTGGCCCGCTGCATATATAGTCATACTTCAGATGAAAAGATGCGAGCTTCTGATGCATTCAATGCATCAGATGATGCTGGCATCTTTCATCAGGAGTATGACCATAGGAATTCAATGACCAGTGGCAATCTTCAATCCACCAAGCATATAAGCAGAGAGGAAAGCATAAGCTGTTGCAAAGTCCGAGTTTGCACGAGGCACTTGCCATAACAAGCACATTAGCACTGCCCCAAGCTGAGAGCTGATGCCATCGGTGGCATGGCTTATTGTAAAATAGCATGAAATGTTATTAGCTAAGCAACACCTGCTCTGGTCATGCACCATGGTGGCATGCATTTCAACATGACATTGCAAGCGACACTTAGCTCATCATGCATCTTTGGCTTACAGACATTACCATCTGACATTTCCTGCCCATCAGCATTGAGCATGGCGACCTTCAAGGCCACCAGTGTCTGCGAGCCACCTCCCTGGTCCAACAGGGTTCTCCAGACGGTGGCATCACCACCACATCCCAGCAGCCCAAGCAAGATACAGGTACAGTTTGGTAACGCATGCCCTGCTGCCTGCAACTTCACATGCGATTTGGTCTGTTCCTGTACAATGCTGTCCAAAAGTAGACCAAGTCGCATGTGAACAATCCATGAGCGAATCCATGCTGCTCAGCATGCAGCCAACACCACAATGCATTGTCTGCGCTCTCAACTTCTGAATCCACACTGACATTACATGATGTCAGTTTATACTCAGAAACTCCAGGAGCCGCTCCAGCTGTCCAATGCATTACATCACCAGGATTGTCGACTGCAATGCAGGACCTGCAAGCCATATGTGAAGCATAAACGTCTGTTTGAAGTGGTCGTGACTGTTCCTTGTACTCACAGAATAGAATGTTCTTGCAGAAGTGCACACAATGACAAATGATGGACATTAACTAGTGCGCACTTGGACCAAATTGGGAGATGTTGCACATCATGATATGGCAACAGACTCCTGTCATTTATTCAATTATAATCTGGTTGTCCTAGTGGTTACAATGTGCCAAGGCCCGCACCTGCTGCTACCTGGTGGTGCATGTTCCAGGAGAGGCCTCTCTTGGCAGGCACATCAGAGGCCACTGCTGGTGCTTGCCAGAGCTCAACCCCCATCAGCTTCTCCAACTGGAAGAGGATCTTGTAGCGGGTTGCGCCCAAAAGGTCAGCTTGTGACTTGTTCAAATATTGGGCTAACTGTATCAGCAGAAGACATGCAGATTGTTTACCGTAAAATGTTTACCGTAATAAGTTATGCCTAAATCAGCAGCCAGTGGCACACAAACCAGCCTTTCAACCACAGCAGAGAGCATACCTTGTGTTATGGCAATAACAGGCTTGTGCTATCGTGCCAGAGTTCTGCATGTGCGCCAGAAGCTCATTGTGGCCTTCCATGGTACACACCTGCCAGCTGAAGATATCACTCCCTGCGTGAGAACTGGTGCCTGCAGCTGGCAGGTAGGTCACCTACATGGACGGAGGACGGTCCCGTGATGTATCAAAAACATAGAAAACACACAGAAAGCGCAGCAGGTATCTACCTCTGATGTATAGAGTCTAGCCCTGAGCACTGGCCAGAATATGCTACCCCATGGAATGTCTCTAGAAGTGCTTGAGGCACCCATGTAGAGCAAGACTGATACTAGTAAACCACCAACTGCCACTGATAGGGGCAGTGAGGACAGCCAAGACCATTACCTGCATGTTCCTGGGCGTGCTGACTGCCAATGTGAGGAGCAGTGGTGTGGTCATTGCACCAATGGGCCATTGGGGGTGCTCCTGTTGATGCATTGCCGATCAGATGCATCATGAAGTGGATGTCATGCACTGTGACAGCATGCACGACTACATTACAGACACCAGACACAGCAGCATGCAGGCTGACAGTTCCGTATGCAGTGGTCATCAAGAGAGCTGAAATCTACACTAATCACCAGGGCATATTTCCTCAAGCACTGGCATCATACTGTGTAGGTGTACGTTTGCCCAACAATGCTAAAGAATGTTTGGCAAACAGATCACAGCAATACACCTGCTGTTGTCAACTAAGCAACCTTCAAGGAGCTTGCAGTTACTCCCTGGTATATGCTGGCATGGCGTGCTTAATTGTCCGACACCCAGGACACTGCGCACATGTTAAGCAACATGAGCAATGATACATCTCATAACCCATGCTATCACTGCAGTGCCAAGCACTGCTGCAGCCACGAGGTCTTACCATACTTGCTGTGGGTCTGATCTAATCTGAAACTTGCAGTATGCAACTGCACCATGATGCTGCAACACAACATCACGCATCAGAGCTGCACTGACTCAGCCCTGGCACATGATGCTGTGGTACAACATCGTGGTCAACAACATTGCAACAGGATTAAGTCAGAGATGATGGCGCGGCGTCTGTGTACTCATACCCTTACAGCAATACTTCAACCATTGGACTTTCACGCCTCTAAATGGCCAATTTGCACCTGGTGTTGAATGGTGGATAAACAATGTGCAGGTCCAGGTTGGACATGTGATGCACCATTCTGCTGGACGATCTGCAGCCAGCAACAAGCAGGTAGCAGATGTCAAACTGCTGCTCAGCAGTTCTGCACAGTGCAAGACAAAAGCTCTGCTGACTAAGCATCAGCAAAGGACTCGACCAGCAAGCTGCATAGCGTGGTGGCAGTACCCCAAGAGCAGCATTTTCCACAAGATGTTGCAGTTTTGCTGAAGCATGAAGCATGAAGCGCAGCTAGCGGCAAAGGAGTGCACTTAGTGCCCAATTCCTTGGATACAAGGCCCTTCAAGGGTTTGATGCTTCCATACAAGGCCCTTCAAAGCGCTGATGCATCCAATTGGCCAAAAACGTATGGAAAAACAGACAATGCCTGGTCAAGTCCACCAGCAAGCATTGGACCTTAATTCAGGGACAGGCAACTTCAAGCCTGCATGCAGCATGAGCTAGCAAGAGTCAGAGGAGCAAAGCATAAGATTTGGGACCTGAAGCATGCGCATTGCACGCAGTCGACATGGCGTGACACAAGGTGCATAATGCTCCAGACGGTGTTGTGCACTTCTGTGGTATTCCTCGTGGACATGCCCAAGGACAGTGAGACATGCTGGCACAGCTGAATAACAGCACGACATGGTTTTTGCTGCCCAACTGCATAAAGTGAAATCTGGCATGCAGGGTTGCCTGCAATTGTTGCGTATTGGGCGTATGAAAAGCAAACAACCTTAAATGACAGTCTTTATGTCATGGGTCATCCTGCAGCATACAAGCAAGTATGAAGATGTTTGCTCTTTGGTGTCTCCAATTCACAGTAAGCAGGCAATGCAACTGGCATGTGATGCTGCTGGAGTTCTCCCAATGTACAGGAGGTTGTTACCCAGTGCCTTTCACCTGCTGATGAATGTCCTTGAGAAGCACCAAGGCGCACTGATCGTTGACAAACGTCCCCAGCACTTGCACAGGATTGAAGAGGTCTTGCAGGGGATGATTGTCCCTGATTAGAGAGTGCCTTGGTGCTTGGAGGCAGCATGAAGAAGTGTTTTGCTTCTACTCCTGCAGGTACACGGGGTATTCTGGTGTTAGGGATATCTCCTGATGCACAGCTACATCTCCAGCCTTTGAACCTTGAGCACACAAGGGAGGAGATATGGCTGTGAGTCAGAAAAAATGTCAAATAGCTGTCGTGAAGTTAGGCCAACGTCATAACAGCCATCAGCGGCTTTCAAATCTCCCAAAGACCAGCCAATTGGCGGTTGCAACTGTGCCACTGGGTTGATGGTCCTGGTACTGGTGGTCACCAGTAGTTATCTGGAACATATGGCAGGCAGAGATTCCGCTTTGCGGGACAAGAGCAACATATGGCACACGATACACGCAGACCCATGGTTTCCCACCAGTTTAGAAGGGATACACGACTCCTTAGCTGAGACATCAAGGTCATCTTTGTCAGCAGACAGCTCCACTTTGCCTGAAATCACTCTGGGGCTGTGTGGGCTGCCAAAATCAGGTGTGGCAACGATGAGGTATCAAAGGTCGCAGTAACCTCAAGCAAACAGACAAATTGCGGCACATGCATGTCAGCAATGATAAGTTAGACTTGT
>LWCB01013958.1:0-14382 GCA_001630525.1 Coelastrella sp. M60 | reverse complement strand
CATACCCATACACAGCAAACCCACCTGAAGACAGCATCAATACCCATGCGCAGCTGCTCCCAGGGATCGTTGGGCAGCACCTTGTTGTTCTTCTTGTACACCTCCTTGTACTTCGACACAAGCTCCTTCAGGTGAGCAGCTGTCAGCTCAATGTCAAACTTGGCACCAGCATTCTTCTTGATGGTGCTCAATTCGTGCTCAAACTCCTCATGCTCAATGCCGAGCACAACATCACCAAACATCTGCAAAGCATATGGAGAACCAACACAAGTCAGCAACTGGTAGCTCAGCAGCAAGGCCATTGATTGGCATAATCTAACAAGCACAGCTGCACAGCACAGTGCTCTGATGATGGACAGCCTGTAGTGATGATCACTCCAATACCACGTTGCGATTTGTATAAAAACAAGAAGCGTACGCCGACAACATTACAGTCCGACATAGTGATACCCCTGGCAGCAAATTGATAAGCAGGCGACCAACCACAGTATGAGAGCCCCGCACCTGCAGGAGGCGCCTGTAGCAGTCCCAGGCAAAGCGATCGTTAACCTGCTTGGCCAAACCCTCCACCACTGTGTCATTGAGACCAACATTCAGCACAGTGTCCATCATGCCAGGCATGGACATGGCGGCACCTGGAGAGGACACAGAAGAAAGCAAACAACATACGATGTGAGCGGCGATACACACATATAACACCACAGACTACCAAACAGTCCTTAGTCGATGCCAGGTATGCATAATGAGCATGTGCCATTATACATAAGCAACCACCTATCGTATGCCTATCAACTCATATCACAAAGCATCAAGCAAGGCAAGTCTGAGCTCACCAGAGCGCACTGAGAACAGAAGTGTGTTGTTGGGATCAGCAAACTTCTTGCCCATATTTGCCTCAACCTTGGCCACAGCCTCACGCACCTCGTCCATCAGACCAGGAGGCAGGTCGCCACCTGTTAATACAATTTGAGAAGTTTATGATATTGCCAAACTCAGGTGGGTTGACTACTGCACAGCACTGTGGGGTGCAGCAAGTTGAACATGTTGTGATATACACCATATACAGACAGACTATACAGACAGACAAGACTTTGTCTTTTGAGAACATGGCGTGTACTCGTTTTCAGCAAGAAGTAAACGTAATCTCTGGTCTGCCGATGCGCACAACTGGGCTGATTCCGGGAGCGAACGTGCACGTGCCTCAATGCGACAGACACACTTGCGGATCACCCACTCACCAACACGGTAAAAGTCCTGGCACACTTCGGTTGTAATGGTCAAGCCGGGAGGCACATTGACACCACACCGTGCCATCTCACAGAGGTTGGCGCCCTTGCCACCGAGCAGCTCTGCAACATTATAAACATGCATTTGAGAGAAGTGCACCAGCTGCGGATCGCATGCGACATTCGGAAGTAACATTCACAGTAAAATTATAAAGTTTATTGACAGAATGCTGAGAAAGGCTGCCGGTAGCTGCCGCGTCAAAATGAACTGTCGAAAGGTAGTCCATTCAATGTCTCACCCTTCATGCTCTTGTCCCCCTTGCTTTCACCCTTGATAAAGGTGAATATGCGTGAATACTCGTACACCATGATTGAGAGTCCTTGAAGATACTCAGAGATAGATAAGTGCTGATCTGCAAAGTACAACGGAAGCAAGGGAGTGAACACACATGGTGATGACTCCCCAACTAGACGAACATCACTTGAAGTAAAATGAGCTCACAAAATTGAGCAGCAGCGGCGGAACTTGGATGCAGCGGCAAGGAACAGTTCTTAGGTGCTGCGAGGCTGCATGAATGCACCATGCGACTGCTGTGAAACAATGATCAACACAATGGTAATCAGCTTCGCAGGCAGGCAGCAAGCAGTAGCGATAACGTGGCAGGGAGAAGGCTGTTGGATGAGTTCCGACATGATCAATGCAGGACACCATAGTGGCAGGTTGCAATAATATTTCCTCAATTCATGTTGTGATTACTGCTACACTTGCCGACACTCACTTGTGCACCTTGACTCTGTCGGTGTTGTTGGAGGGAACCAGTCCCCTGATCAAGTTTACTTCACTTCAATTATATGCAGCTTGTATATCAAACGGTTGTTTTTGACGAAAGAATAGGGGCCAGTTGAATATATAGGCCCGGAAGTCTCGGAGGTTGGCAGAACGACGTGTACATTGTTATCCCGTGCGGCCTAATGCGACGTGCAGCCTCTCTCGCTTCTATCGGGGAGTATCTCATTGCTTACCAAAAGCAATTTCGCACTTGAATGAGACCTCATGGTGTAGAGCAGAGTGGTAATTGGTCCCAAACCTGCTTCGCAAGGTTGTTTCTCTGCACGCATTTTTAGCGGGTATGTCAACAGTGATTAACAGTGATAAATGCACACTTTGTGGTGGCAGATCGGCCTTGTATGCTGATAAGGGGTAACACGGTACGGGCCGCGTGCAGGTGTTTCGCTTGCTCAGTAATACAGCGAAACGGGTTTCTCACAGTCACAAAAGCAAGCAGCCTCCAGGTGCATCGTTGCATATGCACACTACCTAAAGGACTAGCGGAACCGGCAGGTGCTAAGGTGCAGAAGTGGCCTCTTGCTAGCTCTGTCTGTCTGCAGGCAGTGACGCTGTCCATATTACTCTGATTGAGTCTTGGTTGTCTCGTTTTCATGGCTGCACATGATTGCTGTATCTCCGGGCTCCGATCCTGTTGCCGTGCTGGTGCCAGCGACCTCCTTCATTCCTGGCGCTCTCTGCAACTCTGTCATGATGACGTTCAGGAACTCACTGAAGGTGAGTCCGCGAGTATAGGTCGCCTGGTGGCAGCATGACAAGGGCACAGCACAGTTCAAAATAGTCACGATCAGTTGTTTGTTGCGGTTCTCCAGCACCAAGCACAACCGCAGTCTGGGTACAAGCCAGGAGAGCTTTGCAGTTTGATGTTGTGGCATGGGTTTTCTGCTGGAGCTTGACTGCGCCCCAGATTGAACCTTGTGTTGCATGTGCCCATGTCTTGGAAAGCTGCCAGCGGTGTTCTTGTTGCTTGAGCACATCTTGTCACGACTTTCAATTCAGCCAGGGCCCTGGCAGATTGACAAGTGTTCCGTTCTTGGGGTAGGAGATGCGACACTCACCTCCAAGTTGGCTGCCAGAGCAGATGACTTTGCACTTGCTGGCCGGCTTGTGGGCCTGCTGCTGCTGGTGAAAGCGCCGGTGTTGCTGCTCCTAGCTGGCAAGGTCTTCCTTCCCCCCTTTGGACTTGTGGCACTACTTTCACCAGAAGCAGCTGCTGCTGTGGATACCAGGTTGCCGCCTTTGTCTCTGCTGCTGCTTGGATTGCTGCCTTCATCATTCTTTGAAGCAAACCTTGTGGCACCTACTTTCCTTGGGGTCTGTAGAGGATCAGCTGCTGCTGCTTCATGACTGCTGCCACCTGCTGCATCACCAGTAGAGCTTTCTTTGTTTCGTGTAGCTTTGCTGGTGCTCCTGCTGGGTTTTGTGTCCTCACCTGCTGCCTTCTGGGTTGCTGCAGCTATCTGGGGCCTAGGAGTGCTGCTCTCTGACTCGCTGTCTGTAATTTGTTGTCCTTCAGCCGCCGCTGCTGCTGCCGCCTCCCTGGCTGCCTCTGCAATAAGTCGAGCCGCCATCTCAGCTGCTGCTGCTGCTCTGGCTGCTGCTTCTGCTTTCAGAGTTTCCTCCATGAGCTTTAAGTAATGGGCAACTTCCTGTCGGCTGTAACCCCACGAGCGCAACAACTGCAGCAACATCAAGCACAGCCAGATCACAACATGTTTGGTGCGTCGCACTGATCTGGCAGACTTGCAAGCACTGTATTGCAATGGAATTGCAATGGACGTAACATCATATGAGGGTCTCCAGACACAACTAGAGGTGGAACTAGCCGAATCCTGGCCGAACCAAGTGCAGCGCATTCTAAGGATGCAAAGCAAGTGCAGCACGTAGAAAAGGGTGCTCAAGCCTTGATGGCACTGAACGCACTGCTGAGCATGGACCGTCAGCAATGCCTAGTGCAGTGGCAAGCTAAAACTGGATCCCTCCTATGCAGCCACCAAGTCAGCAGCGCACCTCTTCCATCTCTCTGGCAGTTATGCAAAGCTCTCCAGGCTGAGGTGCCCCCTCCAGTACAGTCAGACCTTCAGGCAGCTCCGGCACCTGCTGTTGGCTGTCTGCTGCTGCCTCAAAGGCCTCCTGCAATGCACTGCTATCCCTGGTGAGATTGCCTGACCAGAGCTCCAGGCGCAGCAGCACACGAGCCATGCGGTCCCAAGCTGCTACCCAGGGGCTTTTCATGAGCTGCAGGGTCAAAGACAGCAGCATGAAATTGAATTGCATGAGAGCTAGTCGCTCATACTATGAGAAGCTAGTAGCTAGTAACACTGAACATGACGGTGCTTAGGGGGTCTCTGACACAGGTAGACTATCATCATCAAGTGTGTTTTGAACGTCAAATCTAGCCTCTGTTGATTGTATTGTAGGTCAGGATGCACAAGTGCCTCAACACTTTGTGATGTTTTTGAGAACAGAACAGTGAAGCAGAGCATGGTCCTTGCTGGAAGACCTAGGTCTCTGGGCCTCTGCAGGCAACCCGCATTTACCTGTGGTGACATGAGGCTTGAGTACGTGGCATAAGCTGGCCTCCGCCACTTGCTTCCATCACAGCTGTAAGGATACAGCTGCTTCATGCGTGTTGTCTCTAAACGGGCAGCCTAATCAGCAAAGCAAAAAGTCAGCTGATCCAAACGTCACCACAGCAGGACTGGCCCAGCTGCTCGGGTACTGACGTGCTCAACCTTCAAGCTACAGGCAATATGGTCTTGATGCTAGCCCAGGTCGCGTATATGTCAACAAGCCAGGCCGGAAAGGCCAGGTAAGGAAGCTACAAACAGCAACGGGGTGACCCTTCGCTTGAGTGTAAGCGGTAAACTCTATAGAGCAATGGGTCCCGGCCAGCTACACTCCAGGAGGTTGTAGCTGGCTTGGGGCTGCTCACCTGCTTGGTGCGCATCTCCAATTTGTCCCCAGCTGCCATGGACGCAGCTTCCTTTTCAGTCTTGCCTAAGGCAGCCCAGGCATCAGGCCCCAGAAAGTCAAACTCCAGGAATGGCGTGAAGGACTCAGCAGTCAACATTCCCCACATGTTTGAATTCTCATTGACTTGCTTGCAGACACCTAACAGCCCAGAAATCACAAGAAGATTAACATCAGTTTTCATCAGTATACAAATAGGCAGCGACCTGATTAGCAAGGGCGATGCCAATAGCTGGCACTGAACGCTCTTACTGGTCCCAGCACCAGCGCATAAAGATACAGCCTACCTCTGAGGCGCAGGTTCCATATGTTTGGCAGTTCTCCTCCACCAACTGCGAGCGCCACCAGCTTCTTAGCAACTTCTTCATGTCCAGGATTGCACAGGTCTAACACCCAGTGACAGCTGGCATGCTGGGGATGGAACAGACGCCATGGGCCAATGCGCTGCAGCAAGTTGGACTGCTCCAAGCCCTACAAAGAAGTTAAGAGAGGCAGGCATCACAGCCATCGATTGAGACTGATGATAATCAAGCACCTTGTTCCCACTGGCAATATGGCCCCCAATGGGCACATTCCCAGCCTTGTTCATTTCTGAAGGCATACCAGCCGATACCAGAGTATGGTTTTGAATGACACTAGATGTCTGATGTCGTAGAACCAGCTTCCTACCTGTAGGCAGTAAAGTACTGTCCAATACTTGTCATCTCTATCAAGCGTGCAGGGCCAGCACATCACAGCCACCTCCACACGATGAGGAGACAACTGCAAGCAAAAAAGAGTTCAGAAGGTAGCAAATCTTGCCACTGGGATCACAATAAAGGGTCACGTATCAGACAACAAGCTGTTGGCTGGCCTTTCAGGCGATCATGCTGACAAGGTTTGAGCTGGTTACTAAGCCAGGCATCATCTTGTGCTGCAACCATCAACCCAGAACGTATGACACTAGCACTGCTGCCTTGGCAGTGCCATGAATCAGCTCTCACAAAACACAGTCATGCTCTACATACAGCTGTTCAACCAGCTAATCAAGCACCCACCTTGAATGCCTCCACCAGCATTCGTACTTGTGCTGAGTTCAACAGCAGCCCTGAAGCAATCGCCTGCCGCAGTGCTGTAACAGCAGCATCTGCAGCTGCCACATCAACAAGTGCTGCTGCTGCAGCTGCTGAAGCGGCAAGATCTCCAGGTGCCAACAATACTCCCATCTGCACAATTCAGACCCAAAAAGTTCATGATCTACCGCGTCTGCTGGCAGAACCAGCAGCAACTGATATGTGTGCAGGTCAAAAGCACTGGCAACACAAGGCCATGCGATGCTGAGCATTTGCTGTTTGTATGATGGTACCTGTGATCTCATCAGCGCCTCGAGCTGCTGCTCTGTGGCTGCACACAGATTGCCCTCTCCATGTGTTGTCCCAACAGCTGCAACACAACCAGCACTGGCTGTGCTTCTTCTTGCTGCTTCTGCAGATTCTCCCCTGCCTCCACCAGAAGCGAGTGCGCTCTTGTAATTTGCATTAGCTGCAGCGCTTGCCTTACTGCTTGCTGGAGATGCTCCCCAGACAAGTGTTTGTGCGGTGGTTCCAGGTGGTTGTGTACTGACGTAATCCAAGCTTAGTGTCCCTGAGGTAGGAATCACTGACCGCCAGTCTGGTGGGGGACCATGAGACTGTGGTTGCTTGAAGCATGACCTGGTCAGGTGAAGATGACACAACAAAGTTGCAACCATGGCCATGTAGCAAAGCTCCAACACCTGAGCAGGGTACACCTTGTGTTAGCCTGACTGCAATGCATTGGTACAGCACACACGTTGCATGGTAGGGTGACTCACGAAGCCATGTCATGCAGAAGGTTGATCCAGGTAGGGCCATCTGGGCTACTCTGACTGTCATCCCGCAAACGAGCCGCTATGGCAGCATGCACTGGGAGAGCAAGATTCAGCTCATAGTGGCCTGTGAAAGCCAAATAGCACAACATGACAGTCACACAGCACATTGTAACATACAAAACAAAAAAACGTGAGCTGCAAACACCCCGCCTCTAAATCAAGGCTTGATGTAGATAAGGTGGACTGTGGGAGGGCATAGCTGGGTGTTACATTAGTAACTATGCATGAGCAGAACCGTGGTGATCATGTGCAGCTCTGCGCAGCTCACCTGTTGGCTGGTTCCACCTGTTTTCTGCATACCAGCCAAGAACATCCTTCCAGCCCAGCAGGTCATGTCCAGTCATTGGTGAAGTCACTGATGCCAGGTCAGCAGCTGAGTCAGCAGCGCGTGTGAACAGCAGAGCTGCTGCAGCAACATACTCAGGGCCATCAGAGAAGGTGCTGAGCACCGAAGCTATCTGCAGTAGACCAATACAAGGTTGAAGCAGCAGGCAACAGTCAGTAGGGCTGTGCTGCTGCACCCACCTGCCCTGCAATGTCGATTGCAAAAATAAGCATTCATCAAGCTAGCTCTGCAAGTCAAACATCTCATTGAGACGCTTGTACGCACTTATGCTCACCTGCTTGCAAGTGAACAGTGCAAACGGGGCAAACATAGCCACGAGCTCCAGTCTGTCACGGTCAATCATGTTACCAGCAGTAAGTTGGCGGCGTAACGTGGCCAGCTTGGCAGAATCCATGATCGCCAGCGGCTTCTTAACATTTGAGCTTATAAATCTGCAGGACAGCGTCCCCCGACTGGGGAGAAGTGTTGGCCAGTTGGCCTTTTTGACAGACCCCACCGCCTGCAAGAAAGGCATGGCAGCCACAATGTGCTGGTTGACCCACACGCATGCGCACTGACATGACAGGCAGCCAGAACAAGACAGGAAACTGCTTCTCAATGTGACTGCAGCTGCCACCTGTCCTGGCTGCGGCCATGTAGCGCCATGCATTGTCACTAAGTGCAGTATTGTCTTGAAACATACTGCATGCTGGCTTGAACACAACTGTGCTGAGTCTTGGTATACCCTACCTTTCCATCCAGTGTGATGTTCTTCATAAGGTCAACTGCATGTGCGCGGTCAAGCTCTACCAGTTGCACTGCTACAGCCCGCTCAGCCGCCACGCTAAGGTCCAAGGTGTAACTGCCATCAGGATTTGCTGGATTAAAATCAGCAACACCGCTGGCTCCATCATGGACGGCAGCTGCAGGCAGCAAGCAATGAGGTTGGTTGCTTGACAATGCCACATGTTTCATATGTACACCAAGCTACCAGATCGATGATGCAGCAAGCTCACAGCATGGGCTCGGTGCACATGAGCGCTGACTGATAGTTGATGATACTCAAGGTCGCAAGTGTTGCTGTCTGCACGAAGCCTACATGTCAGGTTTGATCCGGTCAGCCCTAGGTACTTGAGACTGTTGTTTGATGCCAGGGCACTCATGAGGTGTCGAGCCCCATCTTCACCAATGTCATTGCCAGACAGCAGCAACACCTCCAAGGCAACATTTCTCTGAACACAGGATGAGCAGAATGTGCGGCGTAACAGTACAGCACCTGCAACATTATTATCATTATAATGTGCCTGCACATCATCTATTAGATGTCAGACGACTGCGCTTAGGTGGTGTAGTAGAATCATCTACATAGGTTGTGGCCCAGATGACATCTTACAGTTTAGACCCACATGCGTAAGCCCTCTGCTGCCTCACCTTGAGTCCCTCTGCCAGCAACAGACATGCTTCTGGTCCCAACCTGCAGTGGCTGAGGTCCAACATCAGCAAGCCCATGTTCAGTGCCAGCATGTCACCCAGAGCAGCACCTCCAGCTGCTTCAAGGCCATTCCAACACAACACCAGCTCACTCAAAGTGGCATTGGCTGCCAACCCCCGAGCTAAGGCTTTTGCACCCTCAGCCTGCACAACATACCAAGCCCAGACTGTGACGGGTGCTATTGTGGTCACCTGTGCCAGAACAAGACAGCACGCAGTTGCCACATCCCAGCGGCTAAGATCTTGAGAACAAACAGCAGATATGCAAGTGCAAGACAGGGCCAGTAAACAGACTGTAAGGAGTGTCAGAGGTGGCGCGTATATCACAGACAGCACTACCTTGATCTGATTCCAGCCCAGGTCCAGTTCCTTCAATGTATGACTACTCTCAAGCAGTTCCCCAAAGGCAGCTGCTGACTTGTTGCCCAGGTTGTTATTGCTCAGGCAAAGTCGCTTCAGCTTCAAGTTACCGGCTTGTAAGGCTGCTGCAATACATATCCCTCCTGTTGCAACGCACACAAAAGCTGGGTATGCTTGCCAGTGAGTCAGCATCGCTGCAGTGTTAAATAATGCATATAGGAGAGGCCTGCTTTCATATCAGGAACCTGTGCAAACAAGATGCAACTGATGATTCTCGTCTGACATTTGTTTGCCAAGCCTGATCGCGAGGTACACACCAGACTCTGGTATGTTGCACTTTGACAGCTTGAGTGACACCAGGAATTGACCAGGATTATGTTCAGGGTTGAGCAGCTGCAATCAGATGTAACACCACCATCCTTTTCATCCATGTTGCAGGGCTGCTTCTTCCCAAAAGGCTCGTTCAGATTACAGCAATCAAATGCTCCAAAGAGTTGTGATGGTCCACAATGCACTGAGGCCCAGCAACACACAAGCAAGATGAATGACACCTGTTATGTTGGTTGTTACATCTCTGATGCGACCTTGTGTTTCACTGCCAAGAGCGGTGCAATCACCTGTGCAATGGCTTTGGCGCCAACGGACCCAATCGGATTCTGGCTCAGGTCCATATCCGTCAATGCTGAGTACACACTGCCATGCTCCAGCGCATCTTCATGCTTGACCCTGCTATCCATCACCAGGCAACCCCTACCACCAGTAAGGGATCTGCTGCCCGATTCAGAGCCAAGGAATGCAGCAGTCTGATCGTGACTTGCACCAGCAGCTTGCTTCTGCGCCATGCCCATTGCATCAAGATCTTCACTGCTGTTTGCGCAACCATGAGACAAAGGTGGTTTTGCTGTACCATCAGTAACTGTTGAAGATGCTGGTGTGCTGACCACCACAGGCATCACAGCCTCGTCCATGTCCAGCTCAAAGTCGGCTGCCTGCACTGCACCTGTGGGTGACACAGCATGCTGCGCAGTCGCACCAGAGCCACTGCTTGACCCTGTAGCCGCATACAGCTTTGATCCAGCAACAGATTGCTGCTGTCTGAGCTTCGCCAGACTTGACCTGTTGACAGCTCGAGGGGACAGGGCCTGAAGAACAATATGCGCTTCAGCCCCAGCCTGTGGCAAACTGCTTGGGCTTCCAGGGTTGCCCTCTCTGTGCTTCAACTCAGACATGCTGTCCAGAGAGTCCCTATCCCTCTCATATGTTGCTCCTATAGCCCAATCAGGGCCTTCAGGAGCAGCAGCTGCAGTGTGATCAGTGCTTGTGCCAGCATCCAGGAAACTATCTGAGCTGACCAGGTTCAGTCCAGCGCCGCTTGTCCTGCTGCCAGCCCATGATACTGCAGATGCCAATCCTTTCCGCTTGACCCCGCTACTGCTGTCCATGTGAGCCGGTGAAGCCCCTTGATATCCCACGATGCCTTCAGGTGAGCAGTCCAATGGCTGTGCAGCAGTTGACGCCCAAACCTTGGCACTGATACCCATGGCTGGCGTGAAGGTGGCTGCCATCTGCATGTTGCGCTGTTTGACTCTATCAGTCAAAGCTGATGCTGTAGCAGTAGCAATGCCTGCAAGGATGAGGCTGATAGCCTGCAGCACATAGGAGACCAACACAAGTGATTGTACCGTTTGCACTGTTGCCCATTATGAAGCAGTCGCACAGATTCAATCACGTACACGTCAATTTTCACATGTCAGCCTGGCACCTATTCACAGGACACAATTGACGCAGGCAAGAGAACAATCACACAGCCTCTGCACCTGGTGTACCCGTGAGCATGTGCATCAAACTGCATAGTGTGCTGTCAACTTCACACTAAGATATTCAACTTGAGATAGACCACTGTCTATCAGCAAACCTTGCCATCAAGTCCATTGTCTCTGAGGTCCAGTGCTTTGATATGAACTGCTACTGCCAGGGCTGCAGCAAGGGCCTTAGCGCCATCAAAGCCTAGCTTGCAATGGGCCATGTTGGCATCAGGCTCCTCAAGCTGTTGGATAACCTGAATGATCAGGTAGCCGGGGGAGAAGAAAAGCAGCTTGTTGAGGCTACAGGAAGTTCATTGTACTTCTTGGCATTGTAAGAATTGCACAAGCTCCACTTGTGCAGCAACCAAAGCCAACCAAATTCAAGCACAAATGAGCCCTGGACATAGAACATCCTTATAAACATATGCAACCAGCTCTGCTGCTGTTCCTGCAATCCATCACGTTCACCTGCCCACAGGGTGTGATGCCCAGCTCTGCACAGCTTGTCTCATACAGAGTAGCACCCTGGCCACTGTGATGCTTGATGTACACGTCCCCCTGCAGCATCAACACGACATACGATGATGAAACAACTAAGCTCAGCATTTGTTTTGCCTTCAGTGAGATCGCCCAGTCTCCATTGCATGGGGATTCCCTGTCAGCCCTCACCATCAGTATGACATCCTCCCAAGTTGGCGGCTTATCATGCTGCTTCCAGCCGTCAGCCATTGCACGATGCTGCTCCCATCTGGCTATGCTGGAGTCAACATTGACCTCATCCCAATCCTGCAACACATGCAACAGGCATGTTTCTACTGTGATACACTGCATAAAGTTTTAATACAGTGCTGGGCAATGATTGCACTTTGTAGTTGATTCTCCCAGCCTCTTGCGCATGTTGGGATTCAAAAACAAGTCTTTAACATGTTGTCTGACCCGTCAGTGCTGTTATTTGGGAACCATATGTGTAACAAACAGCAACATGGCCAATGTCAGGATATCTGGTGGTCCCACAAGCTTGCTTCTGAGACAGATGGCAACTGATGTCACGGTACCTTCTCAGCTTTGTCACTGTACATGTTGACCCTAGCTTTCTGTTCAAGTTGACAATGCCTCCTTCTGCTACGGTGTGTGTCACAGCGCAATACCATGCTTGTAGTCCTTGAAGCAGCAAAAGCTGCCTGCTTTGTGGCAGCCATTGCTTCAGATGCCTTTGCTGCCTTGATGTCTTCTGCCTGCTGTGCTAGCTGCAACCGCCAGTTGTCAATGACTAGATCAAGCTGTCTGATGTGTGCTATGATCTCGTCATCCAAGACCACCTGGGGCAAAACCACCACACAGCAGGGTGTCAGAATGCAGGACATGATCTTGTATGACGTGGAACGTGCACATATCCCTGCAGGAGCCAATGCAGAAATTTTGCATTCTGCAGGACACCCACAGCCAACAGCGCATCCCACCTGCTCTTGTGATCTCATTGCCTCAGCAGCATGTGCATCCAGTGCCACACCAACTGCACTTCTCCTATTGGCTATACCTGGACCACCGGAGGCCGCACTTGCATGCCTTAGCCTTGTTCGGCCTGGAGAGCCAGACAATGAGGTGTTGTGTATGCTGTGAGATGGAGACGCACAACCAGGGTAGTCCGCATTGCTGCTTCTGTTGTTGCCACTGAGGGTCAGTGACCCTGTCTCACTGTTGGAGGTTACAATTGCGCTGCTTGGTGCTGGTGACCTGGCTGGGAGGGGAGGTGTGCTGTTGACTGCCTGAGCAGCAGGAAACATGCAATGGTGGTGCTGAGTCTGACTGAGTTGTGAATGCAGCTGCTACATCTTGGCGCTTGCATGTACACATGCACATGCTGGTATGCTTGTGGTAATCTCACTGTATGCCCCTTTGGCAAACAAATCACTCACTCCTGCAGTCAGTAGTGCTTCCTCTTCATCTGTCAATTCTATCCCCAATTCTGCTAAATGGCGCCTCAGCATCATTGATTGCACATGCCTGTGATGGTACAACAGCTTCCACCTTAAGAGGTGTGCTTGCTGGTCCACTGTTTCTTTCCCACAATGATAAGCAGGCAAGTGGCATATGAACCAAACTTACAGCAGAGGCCTGCTGTGCATGGCTGCATTGCAGGGCTGTTTGCTTCACAGGCATGAACCTCTGTGTACTGAAGGAAGTTATTCTTACCCTGTCTCCATTGGATACAGCTCTCCATCTGCTGCTCTGCACAAAACGTGCGGCAATGCCATGATCCTCTTTCCTGCAGCTGCTTCTGCTGCGGCATTCCAGACACCCTCAAGTCCTGGCAGCTGATGTAGTCGCCGCTGAGCCAAAAAGGGGTCCTCTTCATACTCATCCGTTGGTCTATGCACTGACCTACTTGATCGTGCAGTGTGCGTGGTTGACCTTGACCTGTTCTTACCAGTGAGCTGTCGACTTAGCGCTGCTGCACCTGCACAAGTGTTGCTCTGCTGTCGCTGCAGCTCAACAGTGCTGCGGTGTTGCTGCTGAGGTGATTGGAGCAGCTGTGGTGATCTGCAGACTGGTTGGCAGCCGCTGTTGTTGCTGTGTTGAGATGCTTGCCACTGCTGTTGATGCTGGCGCATAGCTGCAACAGCTGCTGCTGCTATGCTTGTCAGTGGCTGGCGCACCAGTGCCTGCAGCTGCATTTTTGCATGCTGGGGGCCATGCTGTTGCTGAGCTGTCTGCAGCCCCTGCTGTTTTGTGTCGTGCTGCTGATGTGCATATTGGCCACACAGAAGCTGGTGGTGAGCCACTGGCCGGGCCTCATGGCTGTGAGCTGTTGGATTCCATTGCTGCTTTGTCTTGCATCTGATGACTGGCAGTTTGTCTGTAGAGGCAGGATGTGTGCGAGGCCTTTCAGCAAGTGCATAAGGAGCAAGTCACCTCCAGTACAACATTGCAAGTATCAACTGGCATGTCAGCCGTATTGCCACTGGTAGAACGCAGCTTCTTTGAGAAGTCGCATAAGCAACTGTATTCTGATGCCACATGTGTCGATGGCCTGCATATTCTGGCTATATGATACACATGGTGATATCAAGCACTCTTCGCATCCGTCATCAACCCACCATTGTTGGGACCCGCCCTGCTTTTGCACGGCAAGCTCTGTGCTGCTGTGCTTGCATCTGGTCTGCTGGTTTCGCTGCTCAGTACGCTGCTCTCTTCTCGCACGGTTGCCAATGTGCCAATATCTGTTGACAGCATTAATACCTCGCAGCCCACCGTTTCATGCGTTGGAGCGAGTTTTACCCAGCAGATACAGACAGGTGTGTTGCCTGGGCATAAGCTCTCCAGTCATCGACCCGTGGTTGCTCTATTACTTACTTGAACTCAATCGACATCTTTTACAACAACAACTGAGGAAAATTCACGAAGCAGTGTGCGATACATGTAGTGCCAATCCTGGCGCGAAGTGCAAAGCAGAAGGCCAGCGGCAG
>LWCB01013951.1:0-26969 GCA_001630525.1 Coelastrella sp. M60 | reverse complement strand
GTACATGTTGTGCAGCAAAGCAAGCCAACACTGCAATACATGCTGGCTGTGACAGAGCAGCTGCAGCAACCTTGCAAGCCAACATCGTGCGAAACATTCTGCACAGCAACTTGCGTCCAGAAGAATGCACAGCAAGTCAAACACAGCAAGATTTTGACTGCATACAGTGCTGTGCTTATGCTGTTAAATCTGCAAGCTTGCTTGAACTTCAAGTTGAAGTTGCAGGACACTGACAGCGAAACAAACATCTGGGACTTTTGCTGATCTGTCTGCCTCGAGCACACGATGTGCCAGACACTGACAACAACAACAGCCCACCTCAGGCCTCAGAGTGTCAATGCTCAAGCTGGTATCTGCCTCAATCATTGCATCTCTCTGTGGATGAGCACCAAACTGCAAAGGTCATGGCTGTTACTGCCGTAATTTCCAGACAGTCAAGTCACAACGTAATGATGTATATAGACAGATGGTCAACCCTCAACAGCAAACAACCCCCCAGCAGACGACCTGCAGCGCTAGAATCAAGACACACCACTTCATCCTGCTGTCAGAGCAGGTTCCTTGACCAACCTCACTATAACAAGATCCTGTTCACGCCCTGTACATAGATGCAGCACCATCATACTGACAGCTATAAAGCATCAGCAGCTACTTATGTGCACAACTCTTCCACCTAGCTCTGTAGTATCTCTACCTACACCAACCTTCCAGCTATCCCCAAGGGCAAGGTCTGACTGATAGTGTGTCAGATGGCTCTGCACCTTCACCACTGACCTCCTTCATCCTGCAGTTCTGCCTCACAAGCCCTGCTACAGCACCCCACCCTCACCCACAAACAGACCAAACAGCAGCACCGCTGTACGGTATCAGCCAATACCAGGACCTGTGCATAACAACTGTCACAGCAAACATGACTGCCTGCTCGTCTGCCTGCCTGCCTGTGGCAGCATGGATCAGCTGATCTCACTGCTGCAGTATGCTGCTCACTGTTGCTGCATGCCCAGCACTAGCAGTGCATCCCTGAGATACCTCACTGTCATGCTACCGGAACATGCAATGCAGAGCTCAGAAGAACGCCTCCTCTTCCTGCTCCTGCGCTGCTTTCTCCGCCTCCTTTCCTGAGCTGGTGGCAATGTCCAGCTTGTCCTCCTCAGTGAGACCAAACAGACCAGAGAGCTCATCACGTTTTGCCTCATCAGACACCTGCAAATATCAATCACAAGAGAGGTTGAAGATTACACACACAGTCTCGCACACAATCTATGTCTCTTCAATGGGGTACCCCATCGGAGCCAACATGTCGCTCATGGGGATTGCACAGTGCACAGCAGTCTCTGTGACCTGATCAAAGCGCTGTGATGAGCTGCCTGGACGGAGGTAACCCCTCAGTCAAACAGAACCAAGAAGCAGGGGGGTTCAGTTCTGTATGAACAACATCAGGTATGCTACATTCAGTACCCCAGGGAGCTGCAAGACCTCTGTGCTCAAATCTGCTGCGCCACACCACAGCATACGTGCTGTACTGTACAGACCCAGCAAGTAAGACCCACCACACACATTGCAACTGAGCAACATCATCCAAACCAGGTCAACAGTACTGCATGCAACACAAGCAGTGCAGAAACCCCCTCCCTCTCAACAAACACAATTATGGCTCTTCATTCTGGCCTATTCTCCTCACCTTTGCACAGAATATTGCGTACAGGTCCTTGAGCTCCTCCCTCTCTCCCCACTGCACCACACCCACCGAACCGCCCTCAGCATGTTGTTCCGGCTGAGCCCTGTAGGCGCTGATCAGGTTCAGTAGACTCACTGCAGCATCACCTGGCCGCCGCTGCCTGTGCTGACTGACTGCCTGGACCAGCAACATACGCCTGCACAAGCAACACGTGATACGGCAATAGATGGTGACTATTGCTGGCTTCAAGTTACAGTGCTGTCACATTTACTACAGGTGACCATTGCAGACAAACAAACCCTTGGTCTGTTGAGCCGATCCTGTTGCTCCTGATATTCTTCTGAATCTGAGTCAAGAAGATGATGTGAAGACAGCAGCATCACTCCTTGCGTCGATACACAACCCATCAGCTGATCTATGAGCACCACCATGAGTTGCTCGGGATATAACTCACTTGCGTGCTCCCACCAACTCTTTGAGCAGCATCCTGACTCGCCTCTCATCAATGTCAAGCATGCTCGGCAGCTCCTTCAACAAGAATTCAGCATTGAAGTCCGCTGCAGAACACAACAGCAGAAAAACACACACAAGTCACCACCAGTAACCCTCAGACAGTTGTCTATCACAGAACTGAAGCAACTGATGATGCCAGGTGATGCCTCAAAGCACAGAATGCTCTGCAGTATATCATGATTGATATTAATTTGTGTAAGCACTACACAAGTGCACTGTGATCATGATATTCTGCAGACTACTGTGCTTCCAGGCATCACCTGCATGCTGCAAATGCCAGGCAAATGCCAGGCAATGTTGCTGCAACAGGGAACTAACATACTGAAACCCCCTTGCTGGATGTCACATCTTCACACAAACAGGAATGGCAGGGTCTACAACCACTCAAACAATTATACACACGTGCCACACCTCAATACAATGATGCAATCACTTCTACTCAGCTCACCCTTTCCATCATTGAGCTTCTTGTCAATTTCCTTGCGCAGCAGCATCCTCCTCTGTGGCTCATCCAGCACCTTACTGACAGTGACCCCCTCACCATGCATCTTCACCACCTTCTCTACAGTCCAGCGCTCCTCCTGGTCCAGAGCAGCTGCTGCTCCAAGAACCTCAGTGCGGACCTCACTGCACGCCAAGCAGAACAACAACAAAAGAACATAACACCATGAGCCAAGCAACTATCTAGAACCATGACAAGCATCACAATGCACCAGGTACGCTTCACGCTCATGCCGCAACTTTACTTCAAGTTCGACACTTGCAGAGACCCCTTGACTAGATGGTATGCAACACCAACAGTAGTTATAGCAATGGAGCAGTGGAGACAGTCAGCAGCGTTCGCTGACCAGCTTCACTACATAACCATGATCAGCGAAGCAACTTTTGATGGCACATACCGTACGATCTTGTCACCCTTCTCTTTGCTGATGTTAAGCTGTGTTCGCAGCTCATCCAGATACTGCTTGCGCTCCTCAGTCAAGCTGCCAGTGCCACGTAACACATCAGTAGCCTGTCAAAGACACATGAATCACATATCATCAGCAAAAGCAGCTTGAAGCTGAGCATCGCTTGTAACCACACATCACAGTATGGTCAAGTAGCTAGAGTACTTAGCTCAAGGTTGTGGCATTGTGGTGTTAAAACAAAAAAACAAATCTATTCCAACAACAGTATGGCATGTAGTGTATCTCGTTGGTACAGCCCTATGCAGCTAGCTGTATGATGCCATACAGTGCTTGAACAGTCACATGCAGGTAGCTGTATCATGCCATACACACCTGTGACTTGAATGCTTGTTCTGCCAGGTCAGAGTGCACTGCTGATACCTCAGGCATGCTCATGCCCAGGATGTCTCCCAGCTGCTGCAACCTGTTCATCTCAGCCTGCCTGGTAACAAGACTTGACTTCTTGCGGATCACACCGCCAACAGGAAGCTCCACGACATCACCAGACATGCTGTACATCAGATAGTTCTTATACAGCTCAGCCCTGCCATGAACACAACACAGCAACAACAACGCCATAAAGGAGGTTAACTCCACGGCTCAACACTTGAAAGCTACAGCAACACCTAGCACCAAACCAACTTACAGGATCAAACCAAACTACTGACAAACAAACAACCCGCCAGAATGGTAAAAGAAACAGCTCATCATACATGTATAACCATTGAAAGCAACTCCCTGTTTTCTTACTTGACTGGTCCTTCCAACTCATCTCCCAGAGTAATTTCCTTCTGTCCCTTACGTTCTTCTTCACCAAACTCGCCCCGCTGAGCAGCAATCATCTTCTTCACACTCTCAACAGCATCCTCCTCCTTCTTCACTGACAGCTCCTTGGGCTGATCACCCTCTGCTGCCTGCTCTGTGCTGCTGCTGCTGCTGCTGGCATCTGCTGCTGCTGACTCGCCCTTTGCAGCTGCCTCTGCTGCCTCTTCCTGCTTGGCCTGCAGCAGTAGATGAAGCATAGATGAATAATCACGTTTCAGTCTCCAATTTCAATCAATCAACAACCAACACAAAGCCACCTTCAACTTGATATAACTAGCCTCTCTGGCACGAGTGTTGTTGGCTGTGCTAGCTCACCTTTTCAGCTGCTTGTACCAATAGGTCTGCCAGCTCCTTCTTTGCTGCTTCCTGTCCCTTCACCTTCTCAATGATAGGGGTCACAACCAGGGCGTTGAACTGCACAAGCTTCTTGAGCACCTGAGCAGCGTTGCGTCTGTCACGCTCCTTCTGAGCCTGCTGCACATATGCCTTGAAGCGCTGCTTGGTGACGTCACGAACAACATCCATGGCTATCGACCTGCAGACAAACAGCCACGGTCAAGACATATACAGACTCAGATCAAGCAGCAGTTTTGAGCAGATCTGCAAACAGATGAAACAACCTGCAGTGCTACTACCATCAGCATCAGTTACCCGACATTTTGTAATAGATTTAGCGGCAAACATACCACCTGATACTCTTCATTCCTCCGGCATCTTGGTGACTGGGGATTGCCCGAACTACACACAACATCTGGCGATTGGTATGCACGACCATGAGATCATAATGCGCAACCTCACACCAGGAACACATGTGTCTCATTCCTGCACAGCCCACCTGTCCAGCTGCAAGTCCTTGATGCAGGCCTCCACTCTGTCTGCCTCATACTCTCCCACAGGCTTTGCTCCCATGAGGTAGATGTCAGCAATGATCTCCTCAAGAACACGACCAGCAGTCACTCGCATCACCTGAAAGGGTTGCACAGCACACATACAAAGCAGGACAAATCAGTTCGCGTGCGGCATGTCACGAACCACAGAGAGATCTCAGCAGCATTATTGCGTTGCCTGCAGGCTGACACTTCAATAGGCGGCCGCCTGATGCAAGGAAGTGTGCATTATCTTGCCATCACTACTCCATGACCCCATCCTGCAGATTGCAGGCACTTGTCTGCTCGCCCAGCGCACCTGTGTTGCCATGTCTGCTGGTATGCAAAGAATCCTGCGTATGCGCTTCAGGTCCTCTTGCTCCTCTGGTGTGATCTTCTTCTTTGCCACCAGCTGGTTAAGCTTCTGGCGGTACAACTGCTTGTGCAGCTCAGCGGCAGCTTGAGGAGAGTAGCCAGACTTCTCAACAAGCTCACCCAGAGTCTGAAAACACACACAGTCAGATTAAACAAGGGTATATTTCGCTGCGATGGGGCGTCCCAGATACTTTTGACTTCTCAGGTTCATAAATCTGCTCATGCTGAATGTATGCGATCCGACAGCTGGCCTGGCAGTACCCAGCTGGCATGGCCGTCCAGCAGTGAGGCGCAACTGTCTGGCATGCCCCACTCTACTTGATCAGACCCAACATAGTGCTGGGTGTTGCTGCGGCCGTACACTGTTACTCTCATCCCAGCTCTTACCTGTGCTGGTGATGCTGCTGCATCAATCCTCCTGCTTGTGACCTCCTCTCTCAGCAGCTTCTTGTACAGAGCCCCTGCCACATCAGACCTGATCTCGTTGGTCTCCTTGGCGCCAAGACACAAGATCACACTCAGCTCCTTCAAGTCAGATTCAATCTGTAGAAGAGCAGAGGATCAGACAAGACAAAACACACACCGTTATATAGATCATTACAAAGATCATCACGTAGATCATTACGTAGATCAGCACATACATCACTACATAGCTCATCACACCATGTGAGATGTGATCACACAGTGGATACTTTCAGCAGTAAACTGTTCTTCAAGCCATGTCTCTTTTGCCTATACTGACTTAGCAAGACGATCGGCAGAGCAATAGCAAGCACAGTGAAGTGATATGTCCAGGGAACAAACTTCAACTGCTGAATTTACAGTGAAGTTTCAGGTGTACCCACCTGAGGTGTGAACTTGCCCTCCCTGCCCACCACCTCCTCTGTGTATATCTTATACACATCCCTGATATCCCTGCGCTTGGTCTCGAGGTCCCAGGGACCATTATGGATAGAAGGAAGTCCCAGACCAGGAATGAGGTCGTCATCATTGGCAAACTTGGCCATCTTCCTGCTGTAGTCCAGGATATGGTTCAAGTTCTCGACAACTGCTGCAGGGTCACGGGCCTTGCCAGGGGACCGGGCGATCTCAACTGCCTTGCCCAGCCAGTTCTCGACCTGCACAGCACCATTTGTAACTCAAAAGTCTTGAACGAGTGTGGAGCTTCCATCCTACTGTGTGAATTTTGCCAGTGATGGACATGAAGCACAGTGTCTTGCATTTGTGTACCATCTCAAACAGCGCTTCTGTGGTTATTCATTTCTGCTGCTGTGCTTCTTTGTGACTGTTCTAGGTTATGCTTGATTGCTGTCTCACCATCTTGCGAGTGGACTCCCTGACAATCTCCTCAGCACTCTCATCAAACAGCTTGATGCTGGTCTGGTAATCACGCAGCTCACGCAGGAACTGCCTGCAGGTACATGAGGCAGCAAAACAGGACGTTCTCCTAAATTATCACAGCAAACAGCATGAGTGTGTGTTGGCAAGCAACAAAGCAGCTGCCTTCAGGGGTACAGACAGACACATCAAGTAGTCTACACCACAAGTTATGCTTTACTCTGGTGACAGCAGCTGCCCCCAACATATATATCTGTTGATTGCTGAATGTGGTTGTTGTATGATGCCAAGTAGCAGCAGCAGAAGTCTTCATGTCACCCAGAACTACTGCATATCCCTGATGCCTGCAACACTACTGCATATCTCTGCTGATGCCTTACCTCTCTGCAGGGAACTCTCCTCCCCTTGCAGCCAGATGACCACTGAACACCGCCTTGGCATTATCCCTCCTGGCAACAAACAGCTGTGCATCTGTCAGGTTGAACACCCGCCTCCAGGGCAGCAAGAATGCCGCCTTCTGGTCACCGAACACGATGTAACTCAAGTACACCAGCCTCTGGAACGCCTTGCGCTGCTCAAACTGAGCCTGGCGGTCCTTGTATTCAAAGCCAATGCGGCTCAGACGACGTCCGACTTCAATATGTACAGGTGCTGCATCTTCATCTGAGAGGCCCAGCACGTCCTTGAAGGCTCGCACCTTGGCTGCCTCAGTGCCACTGCAGGAACACAACATGTCATGCACAAGTACTGATGGAACCATGGGTTTCATGTAATGATGACAGCCCATTTCCTGCAGGAGTTAAGGTTGAATATAGGACCGATTATGTCGGTGACTGCAGGCAGCTGATGCACTGACTGACCAGCTGTCTGGTATCACTGACATAATCAGTCCAACACCAAACGTCATAACATGCAACCCAATAGCACGGCCTTACAAGGGTGCATCTGAACTGTTCTATACGCTCTTCAGACCCCTGCCAAACCACTATGATGACAAACTGCCTCCAAAAGCAGTGACAATGTGGTGCTGCTGTCAGGGAAAGGTGTTGGCTTCCACTCACTCTAGCTGCTGATCTGCCACTGGTATGATGTTCTCCAGGTACTGGCCATACACCTTCTGCAGGCCGTCCAGCTGATCTTTATGGAAGTTGATGCCGTAGCGAGCACCAACCATGGCAACATCATCAGGCGTCAGCTCAGTGGGATCATCAAGCTGCAGGGTAACACAACATGTGCTAACAAAGCGCTCGCATGTTGACATTGTTTGATAAGAGTGTACAATACCAGTCAATCTGGGTGCATATGTGAGCCACGTCGTCTGCGCTGCTGGTTGAATTCAGGAGACTGGCTGCTGACATGCTGAATCGCTGTCTGCCCACACAATAGCAATGCCCAGCGTACTGAAGTAGTCTCTGCCTTCAGCAGCACCTTCCAGCCATATGCTGCATTCTTCCCAAAACTACTAATACAGCAGGTGACTAGTCAGAGTTCCTGGAGAATTATTGCACTCACATCCACGATGTAGTTATAAAGGTCGATCACCGCTGCACCATCACGCTTCTGCTTTGCCTGCACTCCTGCATAGACCACCGCTGCACCCAGAGCTGCACCAACTACAGCACTGGCAATGGGCTTGGCATCAGGTGACACTGCAAACAGAAAGATGCATTGATACCTTGGACCCAGCAGCACCTAGGTGAAACATCCCCGCCTGCCATTCATGCTGCTGCATGCATACAGTAGCTGCTGCATACACTAGCTGCTGACCTTGGATGAGGCTATCAAGGCACAGGTATCATACAGCACAACATGCACACGACGTGTAGTTGATGCCCATCATAGGAAGGCAATAGCCGGCTCCTCCAGGGTGCTGTTGCATTATGCTTGCTGGTACTCATCCTAGCTACTGGTGTGCTAAGCACAAGCCACCTAGCTGCTAGTTACTCAGCTGCTTGCACTGCAAAGAGGGTCTGCAGTGCAAGTTCCTAAGAAAGTGCGTTTCCTGCGCATCCCAACAGCTGCTTGCTGTTACCTGGCAATCCCTTTCCAACAGTGCTGCCTGCCAGTCCTGCAACTGCTGCAAGAGCAAGAACACCCGGGTAGAACAGGGGCAGTGGAATGCTAGCCAGAGTCCTTGTGTTGGGGTCCAGCGGCAGAGGGTAAGGAAATGGCTTGTTGGACTCCTCAGTTGTAGGGATCTGCAGAACATTGAGCAATTGTACAGCTCATGCATGCATGGGCTGTCATGCTACTGCTGCGGACATGCTACTGCAATAGAAACAGTACATGCTGACCCAGGTGCGGCGGTATATTGCGTGATTGTGATTACATTATCGACGAAGAAGTCTAGGATATACGACTGCATTCATTGATCAGCCAGGGACTGCGAAATTGACCTGACTGGGGGCTTTGGTCAGCAATCCTGTTGGATTTAGCGCACCCTACCTCATTGAACTCCACTGGCTCCTCAGCTGTTTCTACCTCGGGTGCTGCTGCCCTCAATAGTGATGGGCTCCGGCGTGCGCTTCCCAATGGACGTGGATGCACACATACTATGGGAGCAATGCGGACTGCACCAGACACCCTGGTGCGAGATCCTAGGCGTGCACCCAGCCCAGATGGCTGATAACAGTGCAAAGCCATTTATAGGGATTTCAGCTGGGGACAATGCTATGCTAACGTGTTTCCTTCGTCAGGCAAGCCGGCCGCAATCCTGACTACCCCGTGCTAACCTTCAAGCACAGGCCATGTCATTCCCAGCATCCAAAGGAAAGAACACGTTGTCTGGCAGGACACACAATCGCACATCGCAGCAGCAAATCTTCACCTGTAACACGTTAGGCATTGCTCGCAAGAGATAGCTCAAGAAGCGTGAAAGTGAACTGAGTAGTAATTTAATGATCACCAAGGTTGATCACAATGTCAATTCAGCTGCCAGCGGAGTTCTGTTGGAACGTGTTCGCAGTCTTGGCCAATATCCCGTCACGGTGTTTCTGGCAACGAGCTGCGAATGTCACTGCACCATTCGTTACTAGCAACTGTTAAGATGCACTGCAGACTATAGGACTGTCTTTTCGACTTGGTGTTGGTATCTGTTGCGTACGTGACGCTGTCGGTGTACGGCAGATCTGCCCGTGGCTCTGCAAGAAGCAGCTTTGATCGTGAAAAACGCCGGCAAAATTAATATTTCTGCTTTTAACGACGAATGATCGGGGGGTGTTGTAGTCTAACACCTTTGCTCAGGCTCCTCAAGGCTTGAGTGCTGCAGGAAACAATGAGGGCACACGATGTACGTACCTCGAATAATAAATGCAGCTTTAGAAAGTGAAATAATGTATTCAGCGGGCCCTCCACATGCGTGCAGGCTGCAATCTTCTGCTGATTATATCCAAACAGTGTAGTAGCAGTACAGCGCGCTGCTGCTGTGGTGCCATGTGGCTAAGGTCACCGGTCCCGAGCTGCATGTCTGAGAAGCATACTTCAAGGTAAAATTTTGTATGGCCTGAGCCCTGCGCCGGTCCATTCACTGACTTTTTCGTATCGACATGCGTAGTACGCATTGCGTATCCAAATGTTAGTGAACAGGTTGATGATGGGGGAAGCAATGTCAGAAACAATGGCAGGTCTGTTGTCAAGGTATAGCAGCCGGCATATAGGCCTGTCAATTGTGATGCAACAGCCTGGCATGTGACCACAGAGGTACAACGCCCCAGGGCATGATCCAATACAGTGAATGCTCGTTCAGAAGCATACTAGAGTTAAGCGATAGCATTTAGCATTGTCTCAACCTCTGTGTGGACCACTGCGAGATTAACATGTGCGCACCACTCATACAGACCTGAGATAGCTTCTTGGTTGCTGCAAATCCCGCCCGACATATTGCACAATACACCAAACGTAGTTTCTGCATGTCATTTGTGTGTTGTATTGTGGTTGCGAAGGTGTGCAGCGGGAGTACTACATTGAGTTATGTCAGGACCGGACGACAGTGAGCAAGCTCCCGGTGACCTTCCTTCTGATCCAGAATTGTTACGTGATGACATCTGTAACAGCTTTCAAAAAGGGTTAGGGGCTAATGCAGACGGAAGTCGTGCCCAGGGCAGGCCGCATCAGGTGAACAGCTGTCCCCAGCCTGCAGCTGCTAAATTCTGTCATGGATTGCCAACCTGACTGTTGCAAACTCTAGCCACAACCCAGCAGAGTTCTCTCACGAGTCTATGCATCTATCCGCCGCTTAAGCTCCTGAAAGCTGGCAGCATCTGCAGGCTGGGACACCGTACATCATCCAGTTGCCAACAAGAATTTGAATGTCCAGCAGAAAAAGCAGCCAAGCATTGCAATGCTTTGTTTGTGACGAACAATTCCTTTCAAAGCAGCTTCTTACAATAAAGCAGCTATGCCAATTTTGTGCTACCTGTCAATCAGATAAGTGCAGTACCCACCATTACATTGAGATATCATTCCCTATTCACAAGAAGCATTAACAGCACCACTTCTGCTGCATCATCAATACCAACTGTCTCTCCATACCACTTACCATGCCCTCTTGCTTTCCTGCAGAGTGCCGCCGTCTGTTCTCTGATCTCCGCAGTCCGTCACGACTGCACCAAGCCCCATGCCACCAACTACCTCCTGCAGCACTCAGCAGGAAGCGGCAAGAGCCTCACCATTGCAGCACTGGTAGCAGCACTGCTAAGAACAGTAAGTTGTTATCCGGGACATACAGCAGCAGCAGCACAGACTTCAAACATCCTGCATTTGTTCTTATACCTGGAACAGCATCCTGCAAGACATCATGTGACTGTCCCGCAGCAGTGGTGCATCATGTTGTAGTTGCACAGACTCGGGGCCTGAAGCTGGTGTATACCTAGATATTCTGTATGCTGCATGCTCTCAGCTATGTCAGTTACTGCAGCAGTGGTGTCAGGTTGTAGTTCAACCACCTGGCGCATTAAGGTGATGTGTACCTAGCTGCATATCACAACTACAGCAGGTACTGCAGCAGTTGCTCGCAGCCTCATGCTGTTATTGCGGCCAATAGCAGCCTGCCACTGCTGCTCTTTATTGTATACAGGTTGATGTTTCTGGTCGTCGCTTCCACACTGTGCTTGTTGTAAATGATCGGCTGCAGCTTGATCAGCAACTGGGAGATACAATCAGCAGCTTCCTGGCAGGTAGGAGGCATCTAAAAGTACTGTATCACAGTCAACATGAAGCCCCAACAAAGTGCTTCTTCTGAATCAAATGATGTTTCATACGAGTCCTATTGAACAAACAGAAAACACTACTCAAGTTAATACTCCTTGTGCTGCTGTTACATTCAGCTTGAGGTAATACCTCAACAAGATATCTCTGCACAACAGTTGATACCAATTTTGTGCACACTCCTGCAGGCAACGGGTTTCCCAGTGGTACTGTTGCTCGAGCAAACAGCAGTGCTCAGCTGAGGGCCTTTCTGTCACATGGTGGCAACAGCGGCAGCAGCAGCAGTAGGCCAGCAGTGGTGCTCACAACCATCCAGAAGCTGGGAAGCCTTTGGAGGAAAGATAAGGGGAAATTGGGAAGAGGGGGAGCAGGAGCCAATAGTGCTGCTGCTGCTGCTGCCGCCAAGCGTGCAAGGAAGCTAGCGCCTGCTGGAGCTGATGATCATGATGAAGATCAAGGTGATCTAGATGATCCTAAGCAAAGATCAGGAGGGATTGATGATCAGATCAATGATCAGCAGCAAGATGTGAGAGCACGTCAAGATCCTACACTGAAAGATGTACAGTCAGATGTTACTAACATGTTGCTTGGGAATATGGCACAAGGCCGAGTAGCGATCATTGCAGATGAGGCACATAGACATCACGGAAACAGCACATCAGAGCAGATATCAGCTATACTGGCAACAGCATTTGGTGCAGACCACAGCAGCAGCAGCAGCAGCAAAGGGAAAGCACCAGCAGCGGTAGTGCAGCAGCAGCAGCAGCCAAGGTTTGTGACGTACTTTGGGTTTACTGCAACGCCGGGGCCCAGGGCTTTACAGCTGTTTGGTGTCTCACAGCAGGTGAAGGTGGATATACTGGGGAGTGTTGTTGCTGCTGCTGCTGCCAGTGACACAGCAGCAGCAGCAGTTGCAACTGCAAGTGCAAGTGCATTGGAGCCCCAGCAGGGGCCACTGGAAGATCAAGAGCTGCTGCAGCAGCAGCAGCACCTCGCACCTGCCACTTTGTACACACCCTTTCACTGTTACTCTCTTGAACAGGCAACAGCTGACGGTTTTGTGCTGGATGTGTTACAACGTTTCGTATCTGTCACACCAAGAATTCAAATTGCAGGCTTGCAGCTGACAGATCAGCAACAGCAGCTGCTCATGAGACTCGATCACCCTAGCCGCCTAGGCGACAGCAGCAGCAAAGCCAGCAGGAACCACAAGCATGAGCTGTTCGGCCTACGCGCTGCTGCTGCCACCGCTGCTGCTGCTGCCAACAACCCAGCAGCAGCAGCAGTTGACACACATGGCCCATCTTTAGCAGAAGAACTGTTGGTTCAAGCTGCCAGTAACAGCCGGCAGTTGATAGCTGTGAAAGCTGAGGCCGTTATTGAGCGGTTTATGAATGCTTGGGTAGAAGCAGTAGATTGTGGTTTTGTGGGGTTTAGAGCCATGTTGGTGGTGAGGTCCCGGCAACATGTGGTGTGGTATGTTCAGGAGTTAAGGAAGCTTCTGCAGCAGCAGCAGCAAACGGTGGTCAGGTTGCTGAATGCGGCAGGTAAGTAGTGGCAGCACTAGCAGCAGCAGCAGCAACCAACAAGCAGTGATTCATCACTATGCCCAGAGTGTTGTTGACAACAGGACCCTCATGCCATGCCAGGAAGGTTTGATGTGCATGCATTGTTATACCACTGCTCTTTGCATTGAGGAAAGCAGTTGCAGTATGCGCGCCACTGCTGCTGCTGCTGCTGCTGCTGCTTGCTTGCTTTCTTGTGTTATGGGTGCTTTTGACTGAGATCAATGGGATTATGTTACAATTGAATGACATTGTCAAATGTTCTGTAGGTGAAGCTGTTGACCTTGACGCCGCAGCAGCAGCAGCAGCTGGTGACACTTCACCTCTCTGTTATGGTGCATTCAGTGGAACAGTAGCTGTATCAGCAGATGATGCACAGCAGCTATGGGGCAGCAGCAGCAGCAGCAGAGATAGGTACACGTACCATACTAAGGCAAGCACAGCAACAGCAGCAGCGACTGGTACCGCTGCTGTTGCTGGCAGCGGTGGCAATGCCTCAAAGCGTAGGCGCCTGGACAAAGGTTGGGATGCTGCTTTGGCTGCACTTGATGCTCAGCACAAGAATGATCAGGATCAGAAAGAGCAGCAGCAGGAGCAGGAGCAGGAGCAGCAGCAGGAGCAGCCTGCATTGGGACAGTTGATCCATCAGACAAACGGTCAGGCAACTTCATCATCACCTGATGTTGTTGAGGCCACTGCTGCTGCTGCTGCTGCTGCTGCTGGTGGTGGTGGTGACAACGGCAGTGACCGAGAAGAAAGCAGTTGGTTGCTGCATGCCAGCCGTACTAGCAAACAAGATGATCATGATGGCAGCAGCAGCAATGATGATAATGATGATCTTGATCTTGACTATGATGGCAGCAGCAGTCAAAAAGGAGACAAAGACGGCAGCAGCGATGTTGACTCTGACAGCAGCAGCAGCAGCGATGATGACAGTGACAGTGACAGTAATGAAGAATTTGATCAGACACCAGCTGATGACAATGTGCAACAACCGGCAGCAGCAGCAGCAGCAGTCAATAGAAAAATACGCAAGCGTGTAAGACGTGACAGAAGCACACTGTCATGTAACACAGATAACACAGCAGCAGCAGCAGCAGTAGCAGCTGAACAACAAGAAGGTGATGGTATTGCTGCAGACCAGTCAGACTCAGAAGATGAGCAGCCACTCATGGCACGCATACCACAACAGCAGCAGCAGCAGCAGCAGCAGCAAATGCCAGCAGCAGCAGCAGCAGCAGCAGTGTTTTCTTCTGATGCAGTTGTGTCGGTATCTGAACGTGATCTGAATTGTCCAGGGTTTAGTGCTGGTGACAGTAGGCTGCTGGTGGTGTGTAGTAAGTTTGAAACAGGGTATGATGATCCAAGATTGGGAGCAATGTTTGTGGATAGGTGGGTCATAGCAGCTGGCTCAGCAGCAGCAGCAGCAGCAGCAGCAGCAGTAGAGATCCTTGCAGACTCTGGTTGCATTCACACCCTTGAGGTTTTCTGCATTTTCGGCAACCCGTTCCTTCAATTTTAGTACTGCCATGACTTGACAAGTATGTACAAGATCGGCACTAGCTAGTTCAAACGCACAACACACCATACTTTCAAGTGGTATTTGCGTCACATTTGATCCTTGCTGCTTTATCAATTGGTGTCTGTTTCAACATATCTCCCAGGTCTTTGTCTGGAGCTCGAGCTGTTCAAGTATTGGGGAGAATAAACAGACCTGCACCAGGCAAGGGACATAACAACACCAGCAGTAACAGAAATAACAGTCAAAATAACAACAGCATTGATGGTCATATCAGTATTGATGGCAATGCATACATGCCACAGCAGCAGCAGCAGCAGCAAGGTGACAAAGGGCAGCAAGGTCAAAGTCCTAATAGACAACAAGATGATGCTGATGCGCAAATAGCAGCTAGTGTTCAGCCTGCTGCTGCTGCTGCTGCTGCTGGCAGCAGTGGTGGTTTCCGTGTCCTTGTTGTTGACTTTGTGAACAGTGTTGGTGCTGTGAAAGAAGCATTCAGTGAATACTTTGGCACTACAACATTCTGTACAGGTAGAGCGCCACAACTGTTAAAACATGATGTTTCTACGCAGTCACGTAAAAGACTTAGCCATGCAACATTGATTAAGTGCCTATGATAGCTGTACAACATGCACTGGGCAACACGCACACAATCATATGCCAAGGCGACAATAAATTCAGCAGTGATCAACATTGTGTGTAGTGAGCTGATGATTTATCTGCATCATTGCACAGCAGACATTGTGGATATCTCTCTCAAAGCGCCAAACTTGATACTGTATAAACAGACAAATCCATGTGCAGTGAGAGACTCTATTTATCTACATTTTATACAGGTAGTCAAGCTAAGAGGCGTCGTCAGCAGCAAGCCATGGATGACAGCATCACTCGCATTCTGGAGATATTGCAGCCAGCAGCAGCACGATATCACACACGAAAACAACTCATACAGCAGCAGCAGCAAGGGGCCGGCAGCAACACCAGCACTGCTGCCAGCAGCAGCAGCAGCAGCAGCAGTCTTGCCTCTCTGAATGTGTCCCAGGTTGCTGATTTGGTCAGTCAGTTCCCAGGTGACAGTCAGAAGGCTGTTGAGGAAGATCTCAGCAACTACTGCAGCTTGTGTGTCAGACTGAAGTAAGTCACGGATAACACATGTGACGAATATGCATACATGGTGTGATGATCTCTCAACATGTTATCTTGTGACATGGTATCTTGTAACATGTTATCTTGTAACATGTTCGGACAATACAAAAGTCAAGTCAATGGTTAAGGGGTGTGAAAACTACAGTGAGCATGGTTTTGGGGGGGGGGGGTTGTGGCTACAGCTGTACCTGCTGCTGCTGCTGCTGCTGCTATATTTGAAGAATGCCTGCATGTGTCTACAACAACTTGCTTATCTGATGTATGCTGCTGACGTGTCTATGTGTGTGCTGCACTGTTTGTTGATAGGTTAGAGAAGCTGGAGTTTCCATATGTGTTTGCTGCTGCACTGCTGAATCAACTCGCAACCAGAAGACAAGCACGAGAGAAGGCAGCAACAAGTGGAAGGTTTGCTTGGATGGAACAACTACATCAACAAGCAGCAGCAGCAGCAATGCAGCAACAGCAGCAACAGCAAACGCCTGAACAAGCCGATCAGGAAGTCGATCATATGGAAGAAGATGAGCAGAATGCACCCGAGCAGCAGCAGCAGCAGCAGCAGCAGCAAGGGTCATCAGCAGCATCAGGTCTTCGAAAGAAGCTCAACGTTGCAATTCGTGTTTGTGAACTTGAAACGACATTTGCCGGGGCAGTAAAGCTCTCAGCAAACGATCAACCCCTACGCAGCGTGAAGCTCAGCAGCCACCTTGCTGCTGCCAAGAGCAATGCTGCAGCAGCAGCAGCAGTGAGTCCTGATAGTCAGGTTAGGTCAGGTCGTCCGCTGCTTGAGGTTATTGCTGCTGCTAATGCACAGCTAGCTGGTCGATACAGGAAACAAGTTGTTGAGGGGTTGAGGGAATTGTGTGATAAGTTGAAAGGAGCTGAAGGGAGAATGATGGCCATGGAGAGGTTGAGACAGGCACAGAGAGCTGCTGCTGCTGCTGCTGCTGCTGCTGTGCCGGCAGCAGTAGTACAGGTAGTGAGGGATCCAGCACAACAGGCAGTACCACTAAACCCTCAGCAGCAGCAGCATCAGCAGCAGGAAGAGGCAGCATCAGCATCAGCAGCGGGTCATGATGAGGATGTTTACAAGATCTTGAGTTTGTTACGTCGGTTACAGTTATGGCCTGTGACTGCAGATCTTCTGAAGACCACTGCTGCTGGTAAGCAGGTGGCAGCACTGAGAAATCACCCTGATCAGCAGGTCTCTGATCTGGCAACACAGGTGATTGATCATTGGAAGACACAGATCAATGCACAGAAAGAGGCTGCTGCTGCCACTGCTGCTGGGAGAGAAGGCAGCAAGAAGAGTAGCAGCACAGCAGCAGCAGCAGCAGGCAGCAGTGCATCAAAGCAGGGTACTGCTGTGGGTGGCATTGAGCAAGATCTCAGAGCTAAAGTTGTCAAGATGATGAGAGATGCTTTTGTTGATCATCGGCAGAAGGTGATTACTCAGCAGCAGCAGCAGCAAGAAGGCACCAGCAGCAGCAACGGTGGTGTTAAGAAGCCCACTGTTACTGCAGCAGAACTCCCGAGGTTGCAGCAGTTGGCCCAGGAGTTGGAACAGGCGCTGTTTGAGTATGTCACACAAAGCAGCAGCAACAATGTTGGAAGCAGCAGTAGTGCTGCTGCTGCTGCTGCAGGTGGCAGCAGTGGTACTGGCAGGCCTGCTGCTGCTGCTGCTGCTCAGGAGTACAAGAGTCGTGCTCGTATGCTGTGCACTGGTATCAGATATCCTGATGGAGTGGCTCCTGATCTTATCAAGGGGGAAAAGATGGCGGATCAGGTAAAAGAAGGATGATCTCAGAGATCTGATCACGACTGGCTGTGATCGGCAGCCCTGCAGGCATTGTTGCAGTCTGCTGCTGTAGTTGTTTCTTGGTACTTTGTTCAGAATCGCTGTGGTAACCACCGGACAGCAGCAAGGCTTTGGCCAGCAGATAAGCAACTGAGGGTGCAAGGAAGATACAAGTATGGGTATACTGCTGCAAAATGAGCTTCCTAGAGTTGCCTACTTCCAACGTTAATGTTTGTTGCCGCTGTTGATCATGTACATGTAGGTCGTTGGTCTGGATGCACTGTCCCTGACGCCAGCAGCAGTTCAGGCAGCAGTAAGGAAGCGCAGAGAGGAACAGCGGCGAGCAGAAGAGGTCTGGGAGTCACTCATGCAGGACAGTGTCGGCGGCGGCGGGACGTTCGTGACGAATGAGGTTGTCTGTCCGCAGTGCGGCAAGAGGCGCGCTCAGGTGCACAACATACTGTCGGGCGGGACTTATGCTCAAGAGAGGGTGCCTATACAGAAGTTTGTTTGCCAGGAGTGCTTGCATACGTGGAGAAATGATTGAGACGTAGATAATGATGTGATTTAGAGTCGTATGTTGATGCTGGCAGTGTGCAGGCTTGCCATTTATGAAGTGAAGTGAGAATATAGACGTACAGTACCACTCCAGACCGCAAGCGTACTTCACATCCGAGAGGCTAATAATCTTACATTGCGTCTTCATTGTTTTTCGGGCTCGTAGTGGTGGGTCTCTCCTTGTTCTGTGTCCACCAGCCATTCAAACGTACGGAGTGTCGTAGGGACACCTGTCATGTAACCACCCATGTGCCTCGCCGGCAAAGTTGTGTGCTAGAATATTATAAGAACATACTTGCTGCTGTGCCTTAGCAGCGATCTGGTCTGTGCTTTAGTCCTGTGGTCTGGGACTTGTTGAAGGTGCCGCGCTACGACAAATCACAGCCAATGCAGTTTCTGGCCAGCTAGCCCTCATGTACAGGTAGGAGAGGTTATTAATGACACCATTCACGCTTTTATGCCATCAACAAGCAGCTGATGGAGTTGCATCCAGTAGCTTAGCACTAGCTGGTGTAGCACTTGGGCGTGCGTTGTGGTACACATACCCATCACTGAGTGCTTTGCAGCAGCTTTACTAAGCTTTCAGAACAGCTGTTTACTATCTAGTATGCCGATGCTGAGGCCGATAAACAGTTTCAGGGACACGGGTCTACCTACATACTCGCCACCAGCAGACAGCACCATACAGACCAAACCAGCCATACAACCCAGACAGGAGGCTGCGCAACTAGTATCACAAATCTTGAACTCTATTCCGACGGCCCTCGCTCCCTTAGTGCCCGTAGCAGTACTGTGCGTCGGCATCTATGTAACCAGTATAGAAGCAGGTGCAGGCAGATCTGTCGACAGAGAGCACTGTAGCTGTGACTGCTGGGATGGGCGGTTCAAGGGTCGACATGGCGCAGGAGGTTACAAGGTGGGTGGACAACAGCCTGCAATGACTTTGACTTGATTATCTGTGGTTGTCAAGAACAAAAACAACCACTATCATCAAGGGCTCACCTTGTGCCTACTCTGCGTCATCGTATCGCTGTAGATCTGCAGGATTAGCAACGATGCATTGAGCTTGTGGCCACATTCCTTGGATACTGCTTTGCACATACCCAGTGCGTGTTCGACAGCTGTGCTAGGCACATTGATGTTGCATGGCCAACCGTTCTGCATACTCAACATCTAGCTGGGTCAACAACAGCAAAATGCTTCAACACATTGCTGCAGAGTGTCTACTTCAACCTTGAACCCACAACTGTGTTCTTGGTGACCTGGACGTCCCTGTGGCTGCACCTGTTGGGCAACAGCATGTCAAGAATCAGGTCGCTGTTCAGTGCTGGCAGACTGAGCTACGCTGCTCTTGCACCAGCACTGCTGACCTTCTACCCACTGTTCTATGTGAGTGTCACACCAACAGCTTAGGAAGCAGCAGGCAGCACAACACCCATCAGTGATCATCAGCAGTACACCCACCACTGATTTCGCCTGCCATAGTTGCCACAGTTGAATGCTGGAGTATAGTGGATTCAGTAAGTGCCGCAGCAGCATTCTGCTGTAGTATCGCATCAATGGCTGGACTCACTTTGATGCCCTTGGTGTCCAGTCCAAAGATGTGTTGCTGTCATTTTCTGCAGGGTGCGTGGTCTGTCTGGAACTACTACAATGACAGATTCTTCATCATGTTGAGGTCACAGCTTTTCTTTCAGCTCACTGAGCTGTTCTCTGCGTACCTCATTTACCAGCTGCTGGACAAGAAGAACCTAACAACCATGCCTGCACTGGTACCAGTACTAGGACTGGCTGTCAGTACCTCACATGTGCTCATAGCCTTGAAGGAACGCGTACTGTGGGGTCTTTTTCTGTCTGGGATTCATACTGTGAATGGTCGAGATGTGATGCTCATGGCAGGTGACTTCAGCTGCCTCGTGTTCTTTGCGAGATTGTTTAGCTCCTTGAAGCTGAGGCCAAGGAATCAGCTGCAGTTGTTGATGTTGGGGGTGTCTGTTGCCCTAGCCTTAGTTGTTACATATGTCTTGTTGCTGGGGTACAGGTATCAATGAGTAGGGGCTCCTTTGTGTAATAATAATCATTTGTTGAACTTGAGAGCATGTGCAGCATGTACTCGTTGAGGCAGGTAGCTATGCCATGAAATGAAATCTGCTTACTTGGGTGTATGATTCCTGCCGCAGCTCTGTATGCGCAGAATCATTCTGAGCAGCAACTTGTCTTCAAGACAATGTGCCGGGCACCAACATCATTGTTTTCAAAACAATGCCACAGCCGGCCTATCTTTGTATGCTGCAGCTGCAGGTGCTACACTGGGTGGCGGCCTCTTAGAACTTCTGCTTAAAGCAGCAATGTCATCAGCTTACTGTTGTGATTGCATGCATCTTGCTGCACGAGCCAAATTACTCTTTCCTTTCACTGTGCAGCGTCTGCGCCTGGTGGCCAGAGTGGGCAATCATCATCCGGGCCGCTGTGCATACTCGCAGCTGGATGGTGACAATGTGCAGAAGCACAATCCTACGATGAGTCATGACACAGCTCTGGATGGCGACCCTGTCAACCCCAGTGCATGATATACAGCTCTGTCAGGCACACTTTATGTTGCATGGCCAAACTTTACATACCACCACACACTACGTAGCAGCCACAGCCGCTGTAGGCGGCCTGATACCTGACGGCTGCTGCTGCACTGGCGCATTCCGATGGCGCGGACGAACTTCGTCAAAAAGGAGTGCATGACATTTGGTACTGGTTGGACCAACTGTATAAACAGCCTGTCTGATCCAGCAGCAAGCCAACGCATGACAACCACAGCTCTTAGTTGTGACTTGATCAATCATACCAATCTGCCCAAACCCTTGATGTGGCTCACTACAGTTCACAATCTAAAATGAGCCAGACGACCTTCAAACAAAGCTTAGACATGTGCATGCCACGATGATCAACACTTATAGAAAGCACCACATGACAGCTGCTGTGAACAGCTTTATGCCTTCCAACCTCTTGACTATGACCATACTGAACTTGTGCACAGATTAAGCAGCCAGAGGTGAGAGGCCACCCTGACAGCTGCAGCAACACATCTGCGCATCAACAACCTGCTTCGACCCAGACCGCACAGGAATGCACAGATACACTGCTGTGCATATTCACAAACAAACTGGCACCGTCTGCGTTCAGCAGGTGCTCTGCATGCTTGCATAACAACTCTCATCCCAAACTTCCCTCAACGCCATCATTTGTACAGCAACACTCGCCATTGAGTCTCAACCATTTACGAAAGCATGCATCACACAACTGCAAGCTGCAGGTCCGCAGCAGATACAGCTTCTCTGGGAACCAACACCAGCAAACATAACGTCTCTCCCGTAAGCACATGCTCTCATCAAAGCAACCCAAACAGCAAACTATAGGCCACACCACGCTGCTTGCAGTGGCCAAGCTCAGGGCTGCACTTGCAACCCGTATTACACATTACCCAACAAGTCACTAAGTTTTATGAGCAAGGACGCCTAACCCAGATGCATCTGTGCATAGATTGTCTATGTCTGTTTGATAGATTTGCCCCATGCAACTACTGACAACACAAGCTGCTGAGCTGTGCTGCCACTTGATCAACAACATCAGCAACCAACTGAGGGTTGTGATGAACACACAGCCACTCAGCCACCAGAGTACCAATGGAAGATATGCATCTATCATACCATACCGCTCGCAAGTATCAACATTCACCTCACTCCCATTGCTGTTGGTGTATGATACATGTGGGCATTAGCTGCAGCAGCCGCAAGTCTACTGCATGCTCATGTGACTGCGCATGTCATACTGACCAACAGAATCACCACCCTCTAATTCCTCCAATGCCCAGGGTTCGAATTTGCTCAGAGTATCCTCATAGTCTGATTCTGCTGCTGCAGTGCTCATACTACTGCTAGCTACTACCCGGCTGTACATGCTGCTGCTGCTGTAGTCTGAGTATGGTGAGCTGTTTACTGATGGAGGTGGCACTGCTGCCAGCACGATCATGGACGCAAGCAAAGCACCTGCAACAAGACACGAGCAGTCCCTATCAAACAAGCTGGTGGAGTTTTCCAGACATCCAAAGTACGCTCATGATCCAACAAGCACAAACCCCATCTGGCTGCCAAGCCTGACACCATATCTCAAACCTGCCTTCCCCACCATAGGCTCAGGGCATTGGTATACTCTGCAGGACCATTGCAACACTCCATCCACTTCCCAGATTATGCTATTGTTACCACTGAAAAGTCTATTGGTGTCCACGGAACACAACTATAGCCCCTGCTTGACGCAGCAGCCCACATCTGGGCAAGTAGACTGCCATCACCACCACTACCCTCATGATCTCTATCACACTCACCTCCCAGCCCCAGCAGTGTCCTCTTGAGCCTGGCCAGAGCTGGTTTCACCGTGTAGTTTGACATCAGCCTGTCTCTCATCAAAATCTGAGGGGTCTTCACCCAAATCTGAAGGACACAGAAGACACACACTGAGGGCGGGAGTATCCTTGCAGCAGCAGGAGTTGGCACCAGAGCACAGTCAAACCATTCCGGCAGCCTCAGCAACCTTCATGAGCTGTAAGCTGGTAATGTCTTATCACTGATAAGTTACCAGGTATAAGAGCACTTCAGGAGGTAGAACCTAGGCACTGGCTGTCTTGCTGCTGGTTATGCTGCTGCCTGAGAGACATTGCAACTTGCCTGAGGCTTGTTGACCACACCCACTGCTAGCAGTTGGTGGTCATTGCCGGTCTGCTGTACAGGAATGGACTCACATGGCTGCCATGCCAAACTGTCACATGGGCAGCAGATAGTACACTGTAGCTAGCTGACTGCATCAAGTAGCCAGCTAGCCCACCACCTGTCCATTCACCGCACCTGTCCATCATACCAGCCTGTCTCCTCGTATTCAACTGTGGCACTGATGAGTCTGTCACCAACATGTTGCCATCCCAGATATAACCTCCAGACCAGTACTGTCACAATGAAGCTGCTGCCTGCACTTGCTGCAGCGAGGCACTGCAGCATCTCCTCATGCAGGTCGAAGGTGAAGGCTGACACTGGAAGGCCCATGGTGATGAAGAAGCCAAGCCAGACTGACAGACATGGCAGCAGATGGAAAGGCGAGTCAGGTGATCATCATCACAGCAGCACAGATTGGCGGCTGCGATAGACGGATCTTAGATGTTCTTAAACAGTATCTGCTGCGGGAATGAAGCACTGTCATTGCTGACAAGGTTCTGATGGCCATTGCTGTGTATGCTTGCTTTCCTGCTGCTTCGTCTGTTAATGCCTTCTTCTGTTGTGCTGAAGAGCTCATGACTTGATTGGTTATTGACTACACTGGCACGTCTAGTTTGCTGTTATCCGGTTCAGAACAGGGAGGCAGCTGACAACATAGGATTCACCTGTGACAAGCTTCTGAGCGAAGTTCTGCACTGGCATTGTGGCCCAGTCAAAGAGGAACATATCCTGCAACACATGGGTCAGCAAGCATACAAGCTCAACAGCAAGCATGATACACGCCAAATCAGCGAATACAGACAGTACATGGCCAACAATCTCAAAGTGCATCTGGAGGCTGGCACTTCAGTGGTATGGACACAACCTCTTATACAACTGCTCTGGGAGAATTCTAGTCGTTGCTGCCCCTGCGGTGCTTCAGCAACTTCGCTTAGATACTCCAGAGGCAATGCAGGAGGCAGCACGCACCTGAAGCTGTTTTAACTCTTGTATTGGCTGCTGCTCGGTGGGGACTGGACAACCACTGGCTAGGATATCTTCATCAACATCCCGCATAGCATTGCATTGGTGCTGCAACAGTCTACTTTTTAATGGTTTTTTGCAGCAAGCAAGAGCGCATGGTGCTGTGATGAGCGATGTGTGGCGTTGTTGCCCGCTGGGAATGCATCTTTGGCGCAGCAGCTGTGCCATGTTGTGAGATATGTTTTTACAGCTAGCAGTTTGTATACAAGTGCTACGGTGCTTTGTTGGGGCCTAAAAGGAGGGTCAGCGTGCCTGAGCGCGTGGCTGGCACTCACAGCTAGCACCTTGGCGCGTGTAAACACAACTGCAGTACGCACGTTCTGCAAAAATGTCACCAAACTGTCACTGTAGGGATCGCCAGTTGTATGACAGTACTTGTGACGTTACCTCACACAGTCAGATTTTGTCAGATGTGTGACAACACCTTGCAATCCACCAGCAGTACGAATCAAGATGATCCACGAAGCACAAGCAGCAGGTGACATACTCGACGGTGAATACAGCGTCAGAGACCCGGGGGTGGAGCTACGACCCGCACCACATCATACTTGACACCTGCACCATGCAGGCCATTATTATGGCTAAATGTTTGACATCTGCAACACCAACCCTGTGCATGGAGTTACCAATGATTCAGGCGTCACCAGCGAAGTCTACAGCAATGATAAAACCAGCTTGATGCGCCACTTCAACACACTGCCTGCCTGCCGCCATCCTGTACTGTTGCATAGCTCACAGTCTTTGTACCTGCCTGCCACTACAGATGGGTGCCCTCTGTCCAAAATAACATGTAAGACAATCCCTTGCCAGACCCTATTGCACAGCTGCTGCACCAGAGCTCACAACTGCTTCTGCCCCACAGTTAATGCCTTATATACAGCTCTGTTGGGCACATTTCATGTTTCATGGTCCAACTTTGTTTACAGTTATAACCCAATGAAGCAGCAGCGGACGCTGCTGCAGGACAAAAGCCTCCAGTCATCCTAGAGAACATAGGCAGTCACACCCCCTGAAGCACCTCAATCAACCACCACCAGCCCCAAGCTCCGTGCTGTACCCTCAACCATTTTTACTGCACTGTCAAGCTTGGTGGCATTTGTATCAGGAAGCTTGCGCTTGGCAATTTCCTGCAAGGTAAGACACGGGCGGTGAACAATGATGAGATTAGTTGCCATGCTTCTTGTAGACAGACCCAATACCTGCACAACATCCTGACAAAGGAGAACAGCTGCAGAGATACACAGATGAGCCAAACTTTCTTTCACACAAAGCCCCAGTTCTGGTGGCGCTTGCTGCGTGAGGAGTATTAATTAAGTACCATACTCTACTCCACTATAACTGTGCTGAACCAGCGAACATATCTTCTGCACTGCAGACCCCCTTCAGCAGAGAGGATGCGGATGGACACACATTTGTCCATTCTGCTGTGTCCACAAAGGGCCGCCGTTGCTGACGATTGCTACATATGATTATTGCACGTCTTCTCCTGAAATTACGCCTGTGCCATACGGCACTGCGCGTAGTCTCTCTCTCTCTCTCTCATGATCATTGCAACCAAGCAAGCAGGTGACTTCAACAGCACAGTTACCATATGTGACAGTAGTACTGAGATATACTGAGATATCACTGTGCTGTGCTGTATATCTCACTGCCTGCTCACCTCTACTTGTGCCTTTGTGACCTTGCCAACCTTCTCTGCATTAGGCTTGCCTGACCCAGACTCAACTCCTGCAAGCCAAAGAAAATGAACAAACCATATACGGAGTTCCACACTTTTGAAGCTTTTCCCTTGCATTGACGGCTTGAACAGCTGACAGATTGTTGCAACAGTTTGAGGTCATTGGCGACTGCAGCTGGCATATGGCTGTGTGCTACACAGGTGGTTCTACAGGCACAAGGGTGGCGGGACCTGAACGACAGCAGTGCTCCTGATTGGCTTGCTTGCAATAAAAGAAAATGCATATTGGACATTTCAACTGTGTGCCACCTATAGAATGCTGCATGGCTCTGCTGCTGAATCTCACCAGCTGCCTTCTTCAACAGCACAGCTGTTGGTGGTGTCTTCAAGATGAAAGTAAAGCTGCGGTCCTGCAGGTACGAAAAATCAAACAATTCGTTACAACACCGACGTATGTTTATGTATGCGAGGCCTGACTCAGGTCCTGTCGTGTCTGCCACATTGAGCAGCCACTGTCTACAGAGGACACTGCTTAGTCACAGGACACAACAGCTGACATCACTGAAAACGAGCACCAACAGTTAATGAAAGTGCTCCTGACATCACACGCTGGCATATGAACAACAACATATGATGGATTCGCCCTGCAGGGATGACTGCCGCATATGCTGCCACATTTGCCAGTGCATGTCTTGGTTGCTGGCTGGTTGCTGGTCTGCTGGAAACACATTACTGCATGGCTGCTGCGCACCCCCGCAAGCATACTCACTTCATAAACTGTAATTTCTACAGGAACAATATCACCGGCCATCTTTGCTGTCTGTGCATTGTACTCCTTGCAGAAAGCCATGATGTTCACACCCTGGGCAGCAACATGAGGTTGGCACAATTAGAAGCAGCGGATACTCCATTGGGCCAATACAAGACAGGTGAGATTCATACCTTTGCACCAAGTGCGGGACCCACTGGTGGCGAAGGGTTGGCCTTGCCTGCTACGAGTTCCAACTTAATTTTGCCAGTGACTGCGAGTCAATGACAGCCCTCCGTTAGCAGGCATCGCACCGGTTGTTGTGCATAAAGGTGTTAAACCAGCTTGAAGTATCAGTTTTCACCTTTGGCTGCCATTGTGACCACGCGTCTGTTCGCTGTTCTGCTGCCTGAGCTCGGCACGGCAAGTG
>LWCB01013948.1:0-14379 GCA_001630525.1 Coelastrella sp. M60 | reverse complement strand
TAATGTCTTGAGCTCGCATACTGGAGCGAATTCACCCTGACAGTTATTTCTCAACCTCCCGAAGTGTGATAACCATGCGCTGAGTGCTGCGCCATGCGATTCTAGACAGGTACCGGTCGGCTCCTTGTCTATGATTGTGTGACTCGGTACAAAAGCAGCGCGCCCTGTTGATTGAGTGCTGCCCGAGAGCCTTTGCCTGGACGTCGAGTGCTCCTGTGTGCTGCAGTGTGCCAACATACCATAGGCTTCTTGCGAGCTTGCGCGTGTGTGTGTTGTTGAAGCTGTTGCTACATAGTCTGGCACTATTCTGCAACAGAGTCTGTTCTCTAGTGAAAGCTGCATGGAATATCAACACTGCCACTACACCGAGCTGTCAGCCAGGAGGATATCAACTGTAGTTTGATGCTGTCAAGTCACTGCAAGCACAGATCTCAGCATGGGCAAAAAACGGAATCAGAAAGATCGGGGTTACATCACAAATAAAGAACACAGGGAGGAGTTTGGTGGATACAAAGAGAAGAGGCGTGCCCCCTTCCAGCGGCTCCCTTTCAACTGTTGTGCTATCACCTTCACTCCTTTTGAGGACCCTGTTTGCACAGCAGACGGCACAATCTATGACATAGTTAACGTAGTTCCTTATGTTAGAAAGTATGGGAAGCATCCGGTCACAGGCGCACCACTTGAGTTAGGGGACTTGATCAGACTCAACTTTCACAAGAATGCAGGTAGGCAGGATTGTGATGTCTTGACCTGTTCGAAGCCTACCTACAACTCCTGATTGAGCTGGTTAACATTCTGACGATTTGCAGCAGACGCAGGTAGCACATGGACTCACACAAGAGCAGACGCAGCTCGAAGCAGCACAAAGCAGCTCAACATGCACCCATACCCATGTGTTCATCGTGTATATTCCCTGCAGAGGGTGAGTACTGCTGCCCAGTGACCAGCAAAGTGTTCACGCCTCATACGCACATCGTGGCCGTCAAGACCACAGGCAATGTGTACAGCTATGATGCTGTTGATGAGCTCTGTGTGAAGCCGAAGAACTGGAAGGACCTGCTGACAGATGTACCCTTCACTCGCAAAGATGTCATTCACATACAGGACCCCCTGAATGTGTCTGGCAAAGTAATAAGCGAGTTCCATCATGTGAAGTATGTGAGTTTGCGATGGGGATCTACTGCTGATGGTGATAACAATGTTTAGCTGATTGGGTTGTGAATTCCCTGTTTCCTGCCAAGCAATGAACCTTATGCACGTCAGGCAGTCTGCGTATGTTTTCTGCTGATTCATCTCAGCATGCAACCAGGAAGTTCACTCATAGCTTTCCTGCTTGACAGGATCTTGCTGCTGATGGATCTGAAGGTGAGGAGGAAGCGCCCAGCAGCCTCAGGAATGTGAACCAGGACATGCAGCGAGCACTAGGGGCATTGGGGACAGCAGAAGCAGCAGAAGCATTCAGAGCAGGTAAGCACGAAGTGTCGGGCATTGTTGCAGCTAGAGTTGGAATGCTGTAGCTTGCACATCTTCCTGCAAGTCTGCCTCCTTGAGTGTATTGTGTCTCAGTTGAGATCCCACACCATGACTATTGGTCTTGTGATGATCTCCAGCCAGTGGCATCGTGCCTATGATAGGGCAGAACTATGTGATGTAATCTCACTGGAGTCAACAGGGCAGTGACTATTGCTGCATTTGTCATTCATCCCCTGTCTGGCTCAAAGGTGGAGGTGGCAAGAGAGCAGAAGCCAAGCGGCTGCTGGCAGAGGCAGCTGTTAAGAAAGGCACAGCAGCAGGCACCGCTGGCAAGTCATCAGCATCAGGAGCTACTGGTGGTGCAGCCAAGACATCAGCTACTGGCACAGCAGCTGCTGGAGAAAAGGATTGGCGACTCACAGCACCAGCCAAGCAGAAGCTACCAGAGTTTAAACCTGGTGCAGTCACTTGGGACACAGATGACTACACTACCGCAGCAGCAGCAAAGCAGCTGAAGCAGCAGCAGGCAGCCAAGGCAGCAGCAGCAGGTGGCGCCGCAGGTGCTGCAGCTATTGCAGCACGACCCAACCCCAAGCAGTGGTATGATGAGCATCATGCCAAGTATAAGGAGAGTGCATTCACAACGGGTGCTACAGCTAGGGCATTTACCTCTACAGTAGCGGTAGCTGAAACCAGATCGCAGCGGCAGTTGCAGCTTGTTGAGCATAATCCCAGTAAGAAGGGGTACTTGAGGTTACATACGAACCTAGGAGATTTGAACATCGAACTTCACTGTGACTTGGCACCTCGGACATGTGAGAACTTCATCTACTTGTGTGAGATGGGCTATTATAATGACACCATCTTCCATAGAAGCATCAAGAACTTTATGATCCAGGTAAAGAGGGTGGTAAGCACTCAATCACCTGTCTAGTTGTCTGTGGTGTTTGTGCAGCTTTCCCTTTTACCTTCAAGGTGGATTGCAGTGGGCTGCTGAGAGCTAGCTATGACTATCAGCAAGCCCAACCAAAATGGTCCCTGCCATGTGGATTCTTTACCCGCAACCACACTGCATACCATGTCATTGAGCAGCACTTCCAAATAAGTATGTTTGCGATCACGCATCGCTTTCATAGGGTCCTCTCTTCAAGGTGCTCCGTGTGTTCTCGCTGTAATCAGGGTGGTGACCCCACAGGTACCGGCCTCGGTGGTGAAAGCATCTACGGGCCAACATTCAAAGACGAGATTGACGGCCGGCTGTTACACAATGGGAGAGGAGTGCTGAGCATGGCCAACAGTGGTCCAGCGACCAATGGCAGTCAGTTCTTCATCTTGTACAAGAGTGCTGCTCACCTGAACTACAAGCATACAGTGTTTGGCCGTGTTGTTGGTGGCCTTGATGTGCTCAGCCTTATGGAGAAGGTGACAACAGATGATGAGGACCGGCCACTGCAGGTGAGCTGGGTGGGGTGAGGGTGCATGGCAAAACTTATCATTACCAGTGCTTCTGAGAGCAATGAGGCATGTGTTGTCCACATGCTGCATTCACAGAGGAGCAACCGCTGCTCGCTCTGTGCTGATTTGACGGGTCGAGGCTACATACATCATCAAGATTTTAGCACTGCTTGTGCTGCATAGATATTACCCACAGATCATCTGTAAACAACGCAAAGTCAGCTGTAGTGCAGTTTATGCTGGTATTGCTGTCGCTGTCAAGCATCACCCACCCTGAGTACACGCTCGTGGTGTGTCTCAGGAGATCAAGATCACAGGTGCCACCATCTTCACCAACCCATATCAAGAGATGGAGGAAGAAGAGCAGCAGAAACAGATAGCAGCAGCAAAGCAGGTAACGTCTCATGCCCGAGAATCAGAAGGCCTTATCCAGATGTATCTGCTGCTGAGTGCCTTTATCCAGAAGGCGCAATGAAGATGGGCTGTTGCTGTACTCCTTGACTGGATCTTGAAGGCAATAGAATGTGCTGGACTGTGATCATCTGTCATGCCGTATGTGTCCAAAAGCAACTTATGCTCATATGCTGCATGCTGTTCTGGTTCATTGCAGGCAGATGTTGGCAATCCTGAAGATCCTGACAATGAGCGCAGTACTTGGTTCACCAACCCAGGTGCACGTAAAGCTGCAGAGCCTGTCAGGCAGGGTGTGGGCAAGTATATCAAGCATGCAGTAATGGATGCTCCTCTAGGAGGCAAGGCAGCAGTAGCAGAGGCAGCAGCAGCAGCAGAAGCTGCAGCAGCACCTGTAGTCAAGAAGCAGAAGGTTGCACAGCCTTACACAAACTTTGATGCTTGGTGAGGTGCTGAGCAAAGAAGGACGAGAACATGTCAATAACGTATTGAGTGCAATAGACTGGTCACTGTGGCTAGTTAGTGAGCTTTGCGGGGTCGTGTGTGATTTTCGACACAGTGAGACGAGGCCTAACGTGCATGATGCTCTTGCAAAATTGATACGGTGGGCTCATCGGAAACCAATTGTCGCTAACCATCAGCTAATGCCACATTCAGCATTGTGTTACCTCTGCGTCACTGAAGCTTGAAGCTTGACTCTATGGCGCCATAGATGCCGGCTGGCAGCAGTTCCAGTCAGTACCGGCTTTTCACCGTGAAAACTCATGAAGAGTTGTACTCATCATCCAATGATCAGTCATATTTGGCTGGACTACCAGTAGTATGTAGGTCTTATAGTCTTTGTGACTGGATAAGGAAACATTGCCGCCCTAGGCCTATGCATGTTGCCTTAAGACAGCATCAGAATTGATCACAGGGGGGGCGCAACCAAATCAACTTGAACCGCTGGTTACAGCTTGTCATCAGTCAGACTGCTGCCAGTCATACAGTGTATGTCGATCACGTCGATGTCGAACCACTGGAGACTGCATTTTTCTCATCATGGGAACCAAATAAGGTGTCAAAGGTTGCATAATCTGACACCGTAACTTACAGTGTGGGCCACTTTTGTCAGTGACTTGTATACCTAGCTCACAACACGCCACTGCAGATGGCTCAAATGGCTCAACCAGTCACAAATCACTTGCGCGGTACAAATCCTGAGTTTGTGGTAGCAGTGCCGAGCAACTTCATTCAGACCTGCAGCACTGGACCCAAAACATCCAGCCCTACTGCTAGCTGTGCCTGTAGTCCTGAAAGGCTTATGACTGTCCACAAGGTCAGACCTTCTCATGTAACTGTAAACTCTAGTAAGGAGACCTTCTCATGTTGGCCTGCTGTTGCTGATGCTGTCTTCGGGCTGGTCCAGCAGAGTCTGCAGAGTCCTTGGAACTAGAGGGAGCTGCTGCCACAGCCGCTGAGGGGTCCAGTGTCCACAACCCCAATTGAGCATCTTCTCCTGCAGTGAGGCACAACAGCCGCTGACCTGGCTGGCTGTCAAAGCAGTCAATTGAGCGAACCACATCTCTGTGGCAGCCGTGAAGCACTACTGCTGGGGGCAGCAGCAGGTTGGAGCCTGGAGGTAGCTGGCCTGCACACAGTTCACATTTCAGCATCAGGTGGTATGAGCTGTTTGACAAGATAGTGGGCACTGAGGAGGGAGTTACCATGATACCCTACAAAGCATGCAATGCTGCTGTATAACCATAACAATCAGAAAGGGCATGGGGCATGCGGCTCAGTATGGCAAGCTTGCCCTGCTTGTCTTGTATGCTGCCGCAGAGCCACCACAAAGTCTCTGCTCACACCGAGTTGCAAAGCAGTATGTTGCAGCTACAGTAACAGGCAAACAACATGGCCTTAGAAGGTTTGACTGGGCAGAGCCAGTGAGTAACATAAAGCAACTGCTGACTATCCACACCCGCCTGTTCGATGCTGCTGCTCTGCTATTGGGAAGAATGCTGCTGTGCCGCTAATAGTCCCTGCTATCAGCAGCAACTGGCCACTGCTTGTGTCATAGTGGCAGCCAATGAGGTAATGAACCTGCAACAATGAGCGGCCGGTGAGACACACATTTGCTTGCCTTTGAGTATGCAAGGCAACAACAGCTATCAGCAACAACCAGCCTTGTGCCACCTCTGCAACACTAAGCGTAGAGCATGCTTCCTGACTTGACAATGGCCCTAGCAGGTGTTGGAGAGTGATGTCATGGCTGCTCACCTCCTCAAACAAGCTTGCTGCACTGCTGTTTCCTGCTGCTGCTGCTGCCATCTTCCTTGCCTCAGTGATGTCAGCTACAGCTGTGTCCCCTCCTTCAACTTCTTCCGCTGTTGCTGCCAACCAGTCCCACAACTGCACTGTCTCAGTGCCTGTACGGCACCACATGTGCCGCTGCTGGTCGCCATACAAGCCCAGCTGCTCGACAGACGTCCCCACATTCAGTGCTGCTATAAACCCATCATCCTGATTGAGTCCGGAGGATATATCGTGTACTGCCACTAACCCATCCTGCGAGGCTGTTATCAGCTTCTGACTTGGGGTGTGTATGAGTACCTGCATGACATGCGTATTGCGGGAGCAGTTGCCTATGTGCATTGCACTGATGTGTTCGACACCATCTGCAATGCTCTTCTCTGCATGCAAGGGCTCTTGACAGCAAAAGGTGTGTCAGGAAGGCGCAGGACTATCTATGCTTCCTCATCTGTATGCCGGTGCTCACTTGGGTCACGTCATCCATATGCATGTCATCAAATGTGGCCAGCCGCTGCTGTGTGCGTCTATCCCAAAAGTGCACGTCTCCCTGACCACCAGCTGCTACTAGGTGATCTGAGACAGCAAAACTGTACAGCTCCTGCTGATGTACCTGATAACTGCATGAGGTCAATAAGCAGCAGCCACCATGAGTTGGTGCAGTGCTGGCAGGATTAGCATGCTTAAGCTGCGAGTTCTGTAGATGAGACTTCTGCACCAGCACACTATTAGCATTGCTCAAGGGGTTACCAATTGCTTAGGTGTACATTGCAGTGGTGAAAACGTAACGGCACCTGGCAGGTGATACTGATGAGACAAGGCTTGATGGTCGACACTCACCTTTCTGCTTGCTGTTGACTTCTTAGATCCCAGCTTTTGACAAACCCGTCTCTGCTGCAGCTATAGAGTGCTTGCGCAGCAGCTGCTATTGGAAATTGTATGTCTGATATGGTGTCCTCGTGTGCTGGGATGTCTGCTACATGGCTCAGGCCTGACGTACTGCAACTATACACTTTGACCATATTGTTTGACACTGAAGCTGCTACAATGCTACTATCGGGGTTTCGAATTCCCTTGAAGACATAGCATGAGTCCGCCATATTGTAGTCCACACGAGCCCGTGAGCAGCACTGAGCCAGCTTGGTAGCAGCAGCAGAAGTAAGGGGTGAAGCTGTCGAGGGGCCTGCGGCGCCTTCAGCCTCATCTGAGTAGTATATGTGACCCATTAATAAACCTTGAATGATTTGAAGAGCGGTTTGAGGTCGTCGACGCCAGGACTAGATGCGAGACGCTAATATGCAGCTGTCCCTGTCGGCCAACTAAGCACGGTGCCTTATGAAGTATTATCGAGCATTTCTGCATGCGAGCGGACTTATAGAACTCATAATCACGGCTGCTGTACATCATAACAGTCAAAGACAACACCAATTGCTGTCACGCACGTTCCAGAGGCGACCAGCGGCATAAATCAGATCAATGAGAAGCATCAGGAACAACACTTTACTAGGCGTGTGCGGCCAGAGTTACTTCCGCGGACCTGAAGGTTGTGGTTTGTGGGACCGTACACGTTGCGTGTGCTTCACAAGGACTTACACAGCGATGCAGTCTCACTTCAATATAAGTTTGATGTAGTCACTGATGGCACTCGTGCACAGACCACCTTCAACAGGGCAACGAGGTACGTTGGCGCACTTGCTGTGCCAACGTTGGTCAGGCTGCATTCACCAAGGCTGGGGCAGGATTGGTGCCGTCTGGACTTGAAAGAATTGCAGACGGCATATACTCATGCTTTATATTGCTGAATATGGTGTCACTGTCCAAGATCACTCAACGCAAACACAGCATCAAAGGGTGGCACAAGGCTTCGCAGAGACTCTGCTGTACACCTTGAAAGGCGGCAGATAAGGGTATCAAAGTCGCCAGCATACTAGTACATCCAACCATGGCGTACTGGAGTGTTAATAAATGGGGCTTGCCAAACACAAAACAGGCTAATGGGTAAGCTCAACCCACAGCATGATCATCATGTACCTGATCATCAGCTGGTCACAGACTGACATGCCATGGCATCACCCATGCGCTGCTGAGTACCAGCCTGACTTGATACACGGTTATTTCAAGGATTACAGTAATGCTGCGGACAAAGTGTCATGGGCCGGCTGCTTGTTGCAGGCCTGGCCAGCTCACATCTTTTGGCAGCACAACAGTGCCAAAAGTTGAGGTGATGGACAGCCTCAATGGTGAGCTACAGACTTCAATTATGAACCAATTTACAGAGTATACTGCGGTTTCGGCAACCAGCTATGACGAGTCTGCACTACCATCATGCCCGGGTTTGACATAAACCTGTTGCCTGCAGCAAGCAACCGTATCAACATGCTCATCATGCAGTATCACAGCAGGTGGTCACTAGTATCTGCCATAACTTACAGCAGTTGTATGACCAGCGTCAACATGTTGTGCTGACTATGGCTGCCGCAGAGCTGGAAGAGCTCATGAACGCCAAACTAAGTGCCCTGGCTAGCTTCAACGAGGATGGAAAGATGGTTTTGCTACGGTGAGCCTCAAGAGCACAATTCGGCAACAGCAGTCAGACGCCACCAAGTGTGTGCCCTTGTGCAGAGACACACTGCGCTGCATCCCTCGATGCTCGTTCATGTAGTATGGAGATCAGGAAGCCATTATGCGGACAGCGGTAGCAGCGGCAGCTGATCATGACCCTTGATTTGGCAGTAGATTGTGCCAGGTACCCTCTTTGATGGCAGGCTTTGACGCATGCAACAGAGAATGCTTGGACAGTGGGGCCACCAACATACACCCAACACTTTGTGTAATGCCTTGCTACTGCCTTCATGCAGACATTGCCGTAAAGAGGAGTCTTCAGCCACTTATGCAGGACAGCCAGGTCCCCCTGGGTTACTCAGCCAGCACCAGTTCAGGCACATGTGGGTCCAGACGAACTGATGCACGCATGCCAAACTCTGGCTGCCGAGCAGACGTACCCAATGCTGCAGTTCTGACCAATGCAGTTTGCAGCAAGGGTGTGCAGCCTGAAGATGCTGAAGTGCACAGTACTGAGTATTTTGCGGCATAAAATTCTCAAGATCAGCACAACTGCAGCCACTTCTTGCTAATCCTTCCCAATGTGAGGATGTGTCTCATATGTTAACTTCTTCCGGGGTTCATATTACCTGCTGGGTTATCTGCATGCTTACTTGCACCTTGTGTGTGCGTTCAGCTGGCGATCATTGGGTGTCCGTATGAGTCGTGAGCAGGCTGCTGGGATGTTCCTGCGCTATGGATGTGATGCTCAGGGTCTACTGCCCTATGAGGTGTTTGCTGCAGAGCTGCAGGGAAGTCCTGCAAGGTTGCTGGCCCTGGAGCCTCATCAAAAGGTAGTCTGTCACTTGCTGTGGCCACACTGGACTGTTTGTGAAAGTAGACTAAAGAACATAAACTACGTATGAATGGCTGCAAGCAACCGCCACGCAGTCCAATATGGACGTTGACAGCAGAGACTGTTTGCTTTGCAGGGTCCCTACAAATCTAAAGCAGGTGATGCATCCTTCAAGGGCAAGATCACCTACCGGTATTGCAGGAAACCTGTCTTTCCTCCCTCAAATTGGGACGGAAGCCTGGTTCATCAGTCAGCCAAGTTGCCAAAGGTAATTTTTAGCCCTGGTTCATCAGTCAGCCAAGTTGCCAAAGGTAATTTTCAGCTCCACATGTCATGTCGCCAAGAAGTGCCATGTTGAGCTTGTGGCTTCCAAGCACATGCATAATTTACAGAAGCAAAGCCCGGCCTGCGGCTGCCTGAGGCTTTCATGCCATGATGCTGCAGGCTGCCCTGGCCTTGGAGTGGGTGTACGGCTACAACAGCAGCTGTACAGCAACAAATGCCTTTTATACAGCAGAGGGCAAGGTTGTGTATTACGTAGCTGCCATAGGAGTGGTGTATGATCCTGTGACACACACCCAACAGTTCTTCCAGGTGCGCTGAGGCACTCATAATGAATCATTGTGATCCGGTCAGCAAAGCAGCAAGCCGCTGCAACACATGGTCTGCATGTCACCGACCTATACACATGCCAGACCATTCCTCGCTGCTTGAAGCAATCAAGGACAACAGAGCATTGTTAGCTGCCTTAGAAGGATGACAGCGGTGGATTGACAGACAAAGAGTCTGTTATAGCAGCAGGGTGCCCTGCCTGAGTCACAGTGTGCAGGCTAGCAGCTCAACAAGGTTGGCATGCTGTACCTGTGCTCACTTAGGGCCATGATGACGACATCACCTGTCTGACAATCCATCCAAACCGGAAGCTTGTTGCATCTGGTCAGGTGGCCTCAGCCCTGGATGGTACAGCAGATTGCCCTTATTTGCATGTGTGGGACACCACAACTTCACCACCTAAATCGGTACAGCAGATCGACTTCCCAGCTGAAGGAGATGCCAGCAGCAGGTGTGCAGGCCAGCTAGTGAACCCTACATTCGTCATTCTCAAAATCAGCTGCTTCAGCTGTCAGATCACAGCTGGCTGATGTTGTGCTCCAGCACTGCTGTCTGCTGACACAGTATGGCCTCTTCTTGACACTTCTGGATGTGCACAGATGCTGTGTAAGTGCTGTGATAGCTTTGACTTCCATGAAAAGAAGCATTCTTTTATTGTGCACTGCTTATCTATCCCAAACGGTTGATATCCTTCATACTCAAAGCAAGTGCTGCTGGCCCCAATGTGTAGATCTTGGCTGGTTCATATCTTGTCTCACAGGTACATTGTTGCCTTGTCATTCTCACCTTGCGGGGAGCGGCTGATAGTGGTGACTGGCGACAACAGACACACTGTTGGGGTGTATGACTGGAAGAACAAACAGCTGCTTCATCAGGGTGTGGGCCACAATGGACAGCCACCTCAAGTGGGTAAACAGTTTTGATGTGTGCTATGTGCTGCTTCATGCAGTGGGAAAAGCAATCGTACTGGTGTTCTGGTGCTATTTGTGTAGACTGTGTTGAACATACAACATTTTGAGCAATTTCTCAGAAGTAAACATGCTCACACACAACATAGCGTCATATTATCATCTTACTTGGTGGTCCAGGTGTATGGCATCGTGTGCAACCCATTTGCTCCCATGCAAGACACTGAAGGCAACAGACTGCCGTCACCTGCCATGTTTGTGACATATGGTGTGAAGCACCTGAAGTTCTGGGTGGGCAGTGTGAATGAGGTGAGTGATCATGTCACTGGGTCAATCAATGCTGCTGCATCCCGTCACAGTGCTGTGGGTTACCGCTGATGAGTCTCGCTCTTGTAAGTGGCTATCCTCTGGTTCGATCAGTTGTAACTGATTGATGAGCCAGGTATGCATGCACAGCCCCATCTTTATGCATGGTTCAAGCCAATCGATGTGGTGACATAATGGAGACTACTTTTATTGCGCTGTGCAGTGTGATACGCAAAGCTACAGCACCAGCCACGGCAAGTTCAAAGCAGCACCCAAGGCAGATGTGATGGCAGCAGCCTTCCTGCCAAGTGGTTGGCTGGTCACTGGCACACCAACAGGAGAGCTGCTTCTGTGGGATGCTACACCAGCCAGATCAACATTCGGATGTTGCTGCCAGGTAACAACATGCCTCTGAGTATGCAGGTTGAGAGACCTGATGGGTTAGGCAGAGGGCACTCACGGCCTGTGAATGCTCAGTGAGCGCCATCGAATGTGCTAGCTTTCTACTCGAGAGCAATGCTCGTCAAGGGCATTTGCTGCCAAGCAAGTTGCTTTCTCTCACTTCAGCAGTCTACTGGCCAGACACCAACAACTGGCACAGTCATCCAAAAACTTGTGATACAACATATGCATATATGGTGACGCTGATGTCAGCATATCCAATAGCTATATGATGAGTGACAGTTGCATGGTGCTACTGGTGTGTGCTGCTTGACCCAGGCAATCACTGCACACTCTCCCGGGGTTAAGATGGCGAGCGTGCATGATGGCCAGCCTGTACTGCAAGGAGTGCGTTGTCTGGCAGTAAGAAGGAGCGACACAGAGCTTGTCAGTGCAGGGGCAGACGGCAAGATATGCTTCTGGGACCTGTCAGACGGCAGGATTGGCAAGCTGAGCCAGACTTATCAGGTGATACAGCACAGTATCTCATGCACCAATCAGCATGTCTTGATGAGTTGAAAGGACTGGTGCCTGCAAGAGGTGCTAGCCATCTACAGCCCTTTCTCAATATCTCAGTGGTATACACATGGCATGAATCTGCATGTGTCATACCCTCTATGGCAGACAGATAGATGCGCTCTGTGCCAGCTGCTGTTGTCACACATCTTGTACTGTATTTGCAGTTCCAAGATCCTGCTGAGGCTGGACCTGCAAGCTTCAGAGCTTTGGATGTTCAACCAGGTGGGAGTGACCTGCTGCTGGGAACTTGCAACTGCGATCTGTGGCGAGTCATACCTACACCTCAAGCAGCCCAGACACTACCTACATCAACAGACCGCAACAACGCAGCAGATGGTGAAAGAGGTGGCTCAGCAGATGCCACTTCCACTGCCACTTTGCCTGAAGCTCTGATTCAAGGACATACTGGTGATGTGTATGGGATAGCTTACCATCCCATGAAGCCACACATCTTTGTCACAGCTTGTGAAAGCAACCATGTCTTTGTATGGCATGCTCGGCGCAAGCAGCTCATGGTAGGTGTTGTCAGTGCTGGCACTTGCCCGCCTCGATCTGTTACTCTACAGCACTCACGGAAGGTGCAGAAGTCACCGTGGACTCCTTTCTTTTGGTGACTCCCTGCTCAGGAGTTGATATTATAGCACAAGAGGTCTACCATTGCACCCACAGGATTGTACCTGCTCTTGCTGTGCTACCTGCTGCACAGGCTAAAGTGTCTGTTGGCTTGGGTGCCCATAGCGTAGACTTCTCGCCAGATGGCTCTCACCTGGCAGTCGGGGGTGTCAATGGAGCTGTGAGGGTGCTCCTGGTAGAGGATATGACAGTGGCGGTGGCTCAGGTGTGCAGCAGGCAAACATGCACATCAAGATTACCCTGCAAATGTCTTGGTTACCAGCAAGCATCATGCACAGCAGGCACAGTATGTGAATACAACCTAGCTGCCTGTGCTAACTGGAAGGTGCAGTAAGCCATATATATATGTGCACATATCCCATGTTGAACTCACTGGTACAGTAATTCTGAGTGCGTGTTGGGGGCAAGACATGGAGTGTGGATCTGGGGGTGTGATATGTGCTGCAACGTGCTGCAGATGCACCACTGCAAGGAGGCTATTGATGACTTGAAGTTCAGTCCTGACGGCAGCAAGCTTGCAGCTGGCAGCCATGACAATCAAATTGATATCTATGACGTGCACAAAGGGTGAGCGAAAAAATGGTTTCAGTTGGCAAGACCTTGGAGAGAGGCTTGGGAAATCATCAGAGCTCATTAGCGCACCTTGTCCTGCTATGCGTATGAGTTGCACAGCAGAAGCGAGCCTCTGCATATACTGTGGATGGAGCTGATGCAATCTGCAGTATGACAGTGCCTTGATTTTAAGGACGGTCCAAGCAACCCTGCTGGCAATAATTGCATCTGTTGTATGCACTACATGCTATTGGGCTCTGCAGGTATCAGCGGGTTGCTCGTTGTTGTGGCCACAGCAGCTACATAAGGCACATTGACTGGGCAGCTAACAGCAAGGTCCTGCAGTCCAGCTGTGGTGCTTATGAGCTGCTGTACTTTGATGCTCAAACTGGCAAGCAAGTGGGTCACGATATCAACTACAGCACTTTGTAGCAGCAAGCATGCAAGTAGCTGTGATCATCCATGGTATGCAACCCCTTGCATTGTCTTGGAGTGACACATGTGCGACAAAAATGAAGAAGCTTGCTGGGTGGGCTTACATGTTCCTTAATGTTATGCCATCTGCTGTGCCAACCTGGCACCCTCAGGCAGCGCTTGTGTGCATGATGTGTGTGCTGCAGGTTCAGCAGAACCAGCGTGACACCATCTGGAGCACGTACACAAACATCCTGGGGTTTAGCGTAATGGGCATTTGGCCTGATGGCTCAGATGGTACAGATGTAAATGCAGTATGCAGGTAAGCAGACTGACTTTGCATCACAGCATTGCTTGCCGCAAGCAAAGCGGCTTTGTGTTGATGTTGACATCTGCCTGTATGTAAATGTGCATGCTTGCGCTGTTGTTGAGATTAACCTACAAGGTAACCAACGACCGATGCGCTCTTGGCTGAATTGAGTTGCACAAGAGGTATGTCTTGTTGCACAAGAGGTATGTCTTGTTGTACAAGAGGTATGTCTTGTTTTACAAGAGGTATGTCTTGTTGCACAAGAGGTATGTCTTGTTGCACAAGAGGTATGTCGTGTTGCACAAGAGGTATGTCTTGTTGCACAAGAGGTATGTCTTGTTGCACAAGAGGTATGTCTTGTTGCACAAGAGGTATGTCTTGTTGTACAAGAGGTATGTCTTGTTGTACAGGAGGTATGTCTTGTTGTACAGGAGGTATGTCTTGTTGTACAGGAGGTATGTCTTGTTGTACAGGAGGTATGTCTTGTTGTACAGGAGGTATGTCTTGTTGTACAGGAGGTATGTCTTGTTGTACAAGAGGTATGTCTTGTTGTACAAGAGGTATGTCTTGTTGTACAGGAGGTATGTCTTGTTGTACAGGAGGTATGTCTTGTTGTACAGGAGGTATGTCTTGTTGTACAAGAGGTATGTCTTGTTGTA
>LWCB01013945.1:0-18855 GCA_001630525.1 Coelastrella sp. M60 | reverse complement strand
CAATAAGGTGCATCAAGGAGCATGGGATCTGGTTGTATGTAGTAAATATAGCAAGGCTCTTCTTGAAGCACCTGAGCGCACCGCTATGATAATGGTAGCTGGCAATAATGGGCAGATCTTGCCTCTGCCCTCAATGCCACATCGCTCAGCTGCCCTGGGACCATGCACACTGCTGTAGGGAAACTCTGAGTTAGATGCAGTGTGGCGACTGCTGCAGTACTGTTGGAACAAGCACTACCAGGGGATGTGGCAGGCACTGCAGGGATATCAGTGGAGTCAACAGGTGTGTGCTACCAGAGTATAGCAGTGTTGGTTGTAAGCTAGGTTAACGTTGGGGTGTTCAGTACAGCCATAATGGCACCAGCTTCAGGAATGGGCAGCTAGGCGGCCAGGTGGATGAGTGTGTGTCAGCTGTCTGCAATTGTCAGGGAGACTTGATAGTTTCCATCTCTGCTGCTTGCAGCAACACACGGAGGCCACAGCTGAGGTGTTGTTTATGCGTCAGGGATTTCTTTGCGTCTTTTCAACACTGCTGTGGTTCACTGACTGTTGTAGGTCATTCCTTTGGTGGATGCGCTTGTTGCCAAGACCCGCAATGAGATGCTGCAGCTGCTGTCTGGCTCATACTCCCTTGTGTCACCCGTCAAGGCTGCTTCCCTTCTAGGGGTCAGTGAGGGCGAGGTCACACACCTTGTGGAGGCAGCTGGATGGAAGCAAGATATGGAGAGCGGCATGTACACAACAGCATTGCAGCACGCACCAGACACAGACCTAGATGGATTTCAAAACCTGCAGCAGCTGGCACAGTACATGGTGCACCTCGAGAGTTGATTGTTTCTACATGTCTGCCATGCTATTTGAAATCCTAAATATATCAATCTTTCACATTTCGCATCCCTAGCTATGGTCAGTGTATGTAAACAAGCTAGCCAGTGTGTATGTGTGTATGTGTGAAAGGATGTTTGGCTCATGCAGCAAAATAAAGGTAATGCTAGCTGATATTGACAGGCAATAGCTGCTCCCATGTGTGACACAGGTGTGACGTAGTGAAAGGAAAGAGTAATTTGGCTCGTGCAGCAAGATGTAAGAGTAGTGTTAGCGTGTGGGACGTACTGCCATGCTGATGTGAAAGTCTGGACAACGCAGCTGTGAGAAGAGCCTCTCAGTGGTCTTGTTTTCAACGTACGAGCATTGCAACACGCCTTGTCAAGTCTGAATTGCATATCCCACTCAGGGGCATCTGTCAAAACCCTCCCAGGCACTTCTCTGAGAGAACACATTGATCTGGCCCACGTCTGTACCCTTGAGCTATTGCACCTGAGTTAATGAGCTAGCGCTATATGCATCTGATCATGCCACAAACAGAAGGTGCTTTTTGAACAGCAGTTCGCGCTCGACTGCGTTTGGCGCTTCAAGCGACGGTCGATGTGAAACAGGTGATAGACTAGCTGGAAGTTTCTGGTACTCGTTCATTTCAAAGACCCAGCGCGCAATGCAGAGGCTGGTTGCTCATCAAACAAGGTTGCAGGGCTTGCAGCAGCACATCTGCCAACACAAGGCTTTAAACCGCCCCTCATTGCCGAACCGCTCAGCATCCCAAGAGATGCAAGCTGCTGGCACGCTTGAGCCTGACAGAAGCACTCAATTACCTCCAGAGTTAGCTGACTTCCGTCCTAATGTTGGAGTCTGTGTGGTAAACCAGCGAGGTCTTGTGTTTGCAGCAAGACGTTGCAAGGACAAATCACACAAATGGCAGATGCCTCAAGGAGGCATAGATCCAGGGGAAACCCCTTTGCAAGCAGCAATCAGGGTAAGCACAATGTCCAGGGTTCTTTCGAAAAATGGTCAACCATATGTGCCTCAACCTCCAGTTGTTTTCCACTGTAGCTGACTGTACTGCACTAGCAAGGTTACCAAGCACACAATCTCACAGCACACTATTGTCAATGTTGCTTATTGTACATTAGCAAAGCTTTCAAAACGTCCAGCAGGGATATTGCACTGCAACAAGGTCGCCTTATTTGCTGGTAACCTGGGGGTAACAGTGGGTATCTACTCTGCAGCGCACTGCTACGCCGCCACTGTGGGGCAGCTGCAATACAGAGGTATTTCCTCAATACGTGGCCCAATTACGTCAACCATTGTTGCCCGACATGCTTATCACAGGAACTGGCTGAGGAGACCAGTATACACAGCATTAAGCTCCTGGCTGAGGTGCCACACTGGCTTCACTATGAATTTCCTTCTGAAGTGAGGCAAAGGTTGCACGGGCCTTGGTCAAAGTACAAAGGCCAAGCTCAACGTTGGTTTCTGTTCAAGTTCACTGGAGACGACTCAGGTGATAAGACAAGCGGAAAAGCAGTGGTAGTGAGCATTGCACAGATAAGCCTGTTCAGGTCCATGACCTAGCGCTCATTGTATATAGACAATGATTATTTAGGGTTCAGGGAACGCCCATGAGTGTTGGGTGCGACCTGAACACACCTGCAATGAGGCACTGCAACCCCTCAATCTCTCTGCAAAATTACAAGCTCAAGCTAAACACCATCATCTTCATGCTACTGCTGCTGCAGAGATCAACCTAGACACAGAGCACAAGGAGTTCATTGAATGGCGCTGGATGCCACTTAGAGAACTGCCATCAGCAGCAATAGAGTTCAAGCGTGAGGTGTATGAAGCGGTTGTAGCTGAGTTTGCCCCGCTCCTCAATGACATGAAGGAAGATCAGCGAGTCTAATGCTTGTGAGCCCATCATAATGCTGCCTGCAAGTGCAGAGTGTGCTGCAAGCAGCTTCTTGATCAGTGGGATGCTCCCCAGCCCCGGGCAAACCCGGTTTGTTCAAAACAACTTGGTACTAGGGATGGCAGTGTGGGCTTTGTTTCAGCAAAAAGCAAGCTTTGCCGAAACAAGCATTGTTTCAGAAGGTACGCCATGGACTTCATGCTACGGCAAGACTCTTGAAGTGGCTTGACTAATTCATGCCGTATCTACAGTACAGGATGCAGTTGAGTGGTGTCTGCATCATATCAGGGTGAAAACCCTTGAAGGGTATTTGGTAGTAGTAGTAGTAGTATATCATCACTGAGCGGTGTGCCACTGGCAGTGACCAGTCTTCCTTACTATGTTATACAGTATTGAGAATACTGGGATTTGGTGAGCGTGACAGCCACAGAAGCGAGTTGCCGGGTGTCAGCAGACATTGAATCAATCATCAGCCTTTGGTTCTTACAACTCTGCTCAAGCGGCAAAGAGCCCAACACACGATCAACTCTTGCTATTGCTAAGTTGGCAACGGCTGTAACATCAAAGCCTCATACACAAAAGTCAAATTTTCAGTCTGCTGGAGTTGCCAGATTGCGTATACGTAGATGTGGTGCATGGCAGTTCAATCCATGTTGTACAAGGCAGGTGCTCTCCCCAGAAATTACCCAGAGTATAGTACTCATGTTGACAAACATGGTCAACCACTCTGGCAAATATATGACAGCGCTGCTGCTCAGCGCTCCACCAATTACTGCATGGACTGTATGACCACAACATGGAGTTGACTAACAGCAGCACCATTGTCAACTGTCACATCCTGGGACCCCCAGCTTGTCAGCCAAGTTGGCAAAACAGTGGCGACAAGGTACGCTGAAAACATGCTTATGCAGAGGAGAGTGCTCAGATCCTCGTGGCATGACACACATGATGTCTGCACGTAACCTGTGTTGATCTCATACACGATACAGAACATGATATATCACCGCAGCACATACACAGCAGTCTCTCAACCCTTGAGTGACTCCCAGGTGATCAGCAAGTGTGCATGTAAACATCTACTGCATGACAGGCTGGGCAAACTCGCTCCAAAGTTTGTTGACGCTGTCAAAGTCCATGGTTGCCGTGTTCATTGTCACAGCACGAATATCGCCATTGATTGCATCTGACACCGTCCCATGAGTGACTGGGGCTTCCAGAGTGTTGTAATCAAAGGCAAGACCTGTGATATGCACATACATGCTTATACGTTGCCTGCAAAGCACACAATTTTGCAGTCTGTTTCAGTAACCACACCAGAGTGGTCGATAGGGGTGGGGTGTTTGCTGGGTCAGCATGCATCATATTGCAGGAGCTCAACAGCCAACAGTCTAGTCATCAAGGCGTAGCACAAGAGACCACACACTCTATTCTGCTAATGAGTGCACTTACAGCTTGTCTGGCTCCACTGTCTGTTGAAGCCGATGTAGCTCCTGCTTATCAGCCAGCAACTTTTTCTGCTGCAGCTGCAACTCAGCTTTCTGGTCACTTGTACCTGCACATACATGAAGGATAACAATGCGCACGCCTGAGTGATCGACAGCAGCGAGTATGCTCGTCGTAGCGTGCCATCAGCTAGATGCAGTGACCTCAGGGGGCAACTGCATTGAGGGGCTGTATGCAGCATCTGTGCTGCATGGGCCGCAAGCGACAGGGCACAGGCACACGACATAATGCGTGAAGTGCATGCTGGGCACCCTTCAAGCTATCTGTGTCTTTTATGTTGGTGACTGCAACATTCTGACACAAACATTGTGGGCATAGCTGATGCGTCCTGGTATACAGCATGTACACTTTGCTTCTTCACCGGACTGTAACTGTGCTTATGTTCATATGGGTTAAGATCCCAAAGCTTACCCTTGATATCGTCATTCACCAAGTGCACAGCCTGCTGACTTTGTGCCATGAACTCATTCATTTCTCTCATGTGTTTCTCGTGCTTGGCTTTTGCATCACTGTACACTGCAGCTGCCTCCACATCAGTAACTTTCTGGGATAGTTCTGCAACAGTATGTCTAGACCCGTGTCAGTGTTCTGCTTTTTCATTGCTGCTGCTTTGATGCAAATGGATTTGTGACAGCAATGCGACGGTTGTATATGCTCTGCTAGTGCAGCGGTCCAAGAGTCTGCTGCTAAGTGCCATACCTCTGATGTCATCATGCACCCGATACTCCCTATCTCTAGCTATCTTAACTGTTGTCTCTACTAAGCTTTGTATGTCAGCTATATCCTGTGCATCGGCTGCACAACGATAGCTGTCTATCAGCCCTGTGAGAAGGCTGTCTGCTTGTTTGAAGGGTTGCTGTGGGTAGGCTGCCATGGAAGCCAGATGAGATCAACAACAAACAGTTGAAGCGATTATATAGTATCTTTAGGTTCGGAACACTTGGTGGAACGCTACAGTAACCAAGATAAACAGCTCGTGGCTCATATCAGCAACGCTACAGTGAGACGCACGTCTGGTGATATGCACGCGAGACCACTCAACATGCACCAGGACAACACATGATGGAGGTAGCCGCTCAGCGCCACGAGTGTTATATACCTGCCGAAGGTTTGAATGTGTCACATGTGTGAGATGCCTGGTCATGTGATGCCATCGTTGCCCTGTCGCAAAAGACGCCCTGCACTGTGTGTGCTGCATCAGCCATCAGATAGTGCTGTTGAGTTTCATCTCTGCTCCGGTCCACGGTCAGCAACCACACAGCAGACTGCGTCAACTGCCGCAAGATCAGTTCAAAGTTCTACCAGTCCAGCGTGTGTTGCATGGGCTTATCTGCATCACATCGAGCGCAGCGCTTGCAACAGCAGCTGGAGCCCCACGCTGGCAGCTGCTTCCGACTCGACTTGTGATGCATGTCTGCTCCAATGTGCTGACCTTATAGGCCCTACCAATTGGACTGCTGACTTCGTAAGCACCAGCTCGGCAGCTGTGCTAAGGCTAACCTCCCACAACTCCTCCATCTCAACGTCATCTAACAAGCTAGTGGCCTTCTCCCTTAGTGCAATTATGTTATTTGGGGTATACTCATGAACCTGCTGTGAACCCTGCCATAAGCTCAGCACGCGATAGCTCCATCCTGCCTCACAACCCCAAGACAAAAGCTGTCCTGCGGCTTCTGCTTGTTCAGGGGTCGCTGCTGAGGCATTTGCAGCACCAGCCGCATCAATCAGCATCAGCAAGTGACCCACAACAACAGCTGCTGATAGCAGAACGCCGGCATCCAACTTCACATGCTGCAAAGACTGCAGGAATTCTGCTGCAGCTGTTTGCGCACCATCTGAAAGCTGCATCAGCTTCTGCTTTTGCTGTTGCTGCTGCATTCGTTCATGACCCCAACAGCTTAAGCAATGAAGAACTGGTATGAGTGCTTGCAGGCCTCTGTCTGATAGGTGGGTCAGAACAACAGAGGACCGCTGGTTTATATCCTGTTGTGGCTGCCTTGCTTGAGCTTTTGTCTGCTGTAGTGCGGTAGCAGCTGGCAGGATCGACAGCAGCTGATGCAACACAAGACATGCAGTGCCTAGTCTTGCCTCTGCACCAGCAAGCGTGTCTGGGTCCAAGCTGCTTGCAGAACTTGCTGCTGTGGTCAGTTTGACTATAAAGTTTGCCAGTGCTGACATACACTGCCCATCATCGCGCAGCAGCACGTCCACCCACTGTAGCTGACTGGTGCAGCTGCTATGGGTCCATGACAGCAGTGCTGGCAGCAAGAAAGAAACCCCTGACACCAAAGGTTCACCGGTCACCTGCACTTCCAGCAACTTAGGTAGAAGCTTGCGCACCAGATCTTGATGAACATCTGGTGCATCTGCCAGAAACCTCCCCAGCACCCTGACTGCTCCAACTGTCAACAGGGGGTTGACTGTGGCTGCACCGGTATGTGATGTGGCAAACTGCAGGAATTCCAGGAGCACCTGAAACATGCAATGCACATACAAGCCACTCTTCTCAACAAACTATCCAGCACAATACATATGTTTTCAGGGGGTGATTACTTCACCTGGGAGTTTTGACATGTTGTCAGTGGTGGGTGATTGCACAGGCACTAATGAAGGCTTGCCCAGTGGTAGCTGTTCTGGTTGCGCCCATGAACATGGCACAGTGGTTAAGGAGGAGCAGACTATGAGTACGGCCTGTTTCCTTACCTCCATGATTTGCTGCATCCTCTGCAATAGTTGACTAAGCTGTTCCCAGCTCAAGCCTGGCAATACTGACCCAATCGCATCAGCATCAGGTGATGAGACAGCAGTGATGTCAGCCAGCTGCTCTAGTAAGCCAGCTTGCTGCACAAGCACCTCCAAGCAACCCTCTAGCAGCTGGAAGCAGGCGGGTAAGCACTGCTGGGCACGATCACCTGGAGCCACAAACGGTTTATGAAACTGTCTTTGACATCAATGCCATCCTGCTTCTGATGTCAAGAATGGGGTGATTGGCCTGCTCAGTATGCGACAGACCCTAGAGGAACTGCTTTGTCAGGCTGCTGCTTGTGGGCATGGCAAGACTTCCAACCATTTGTGCACCTACACTTGATAAGTGCTTTACACTGCACCAAGAGCATTGGCAGAGACATGCAGCACTGACACAAAGCGCAACACAGCAAACTTCTGCAAGCCTCAACCACTGTACCTGCAATCTGGTGCTCTGGCCCTGGAGCCTTGTCAGCAGGTAGCTCCAGCTCAGCCAGCTTCTGCTGCAGAGACTTGGTGTGTTTCTGATCAGGGGTCATGACCTTGAACCCTGGTGGGCCTTCAGTAGGAACACTGCTGCTGCTAGGCTGCTGATTGGAGCTACTGCTTTTGGCATGAGCTTCTTGCTGCTGCACTGCATGTAAGACTTGCTGCACTGACAGCGCCTGCTGCTGCTCTTGCTGCTGACGACCCAACTGCTGACTGCTGTCGCCATCATCCCCGGCATCCACATCCATGTCTACAGCAGCAGAAGGCTGCTTTGACTCTGCACCCCTTTGCGGCTGTATATGTGCTTCTCCACCTGCTGCCGCCGCTGCTGCTGTTCTAGCTGGCATGCTCAAGTCTGCCCGCGGCACTACAGCAGCTGGATTCATGGCATCACTCAGCAGCAAAGGAGTTTCAATGGCAAGCAGCTCCATGAGTACCAACAGAAAATGTTCAGGAGCGGCGCTACTGGCAGCATTTGAACAAGTCTGCTGCTGCACCTGCTCATGGCTGGGGAGCAGCCAATTGGTACCCAGTAAGTCTAGTATCATTGCTGCCAAGCGCAGCGCTGAGTAACGCTGAACAACACCAACTTTGCTTTTCAGCAGCTGACACAAGCCTTGACGTACAGCTGCAGGCCAATCGCCAACTAGGGCTGCTGTATCTTTTGACAGCTGTTGCTCCGTACCAGGCGACTGTTGGCCCTTCTGCTCTTCTGCTGATGTTGCTGCAACATGTGTCGGCAAACCTGCAGCCAGGCTGCCCTCTGGTAGCGGCAACAGCAGCAGCAGAGCGTGCAATGCTTCCAGCTGCAGAACTGCTGAATCAACGTCACGGTTTGAGCCAGCTGACCTGACGCCACTGCTGCTGGTTGCTGTCTGTGGTAGTCCCTCCAGAACCGTTGCTAACAGCATCACTGCTGCTGCCGCCGCATCAGGATTCTGTTGCACTAGTACACTGCTGTGCTGCGCCAGCAAGACAGAAAGCAGCCGAATTGTCAGCATGATGCCTTGCAATCTGCTAAGTGCCACCAGTGAGGCCCCAGAGTCTTCATCGGTGCCAGGCAGGGTGCTGCTGCTGCCACTGTGTATACGACCCAGGGAAACAAGCGCTACATGTAGTGCATTGACTGTATGAGTAAAAACATTGGACTCTACAGCTACTGCCTGCTGATCGGTTCCTGCACTGACACAGGCAACGATGCAGTCAAGTGCATCTGCAGCTGCTGCAGCTTCGGATACGGGGTCTGCCCACTGGCTGCTGGTTGCACGTGTGGTGGCCATGGTCTCTGCCGCATATGGCTGCGGCATTGCAGCAGCCACCCCCCCAGCTGCAGCAACCTTCAGCAACAATGGCAGCAGCTGTAAAATGTCCTCACTGCTGCTGATTTGCGGCAAGCGGCATGCCACACTCAGAATGCTCAGCCCTAGAACTATAGACAGGTGCTGCTGCTGTAGCTTCGCTTCATCTAGCGGTCGCTGTTGTTGATGGTGAGGTTTCTGCTGTAATGGCAGAAGCAGGCGATGTATGAACTTCAGGCCCACAGCATCCAGCACCTGCTGCACTGCATGATCATCGCCGTGAGGCAGGAGCTTGGTGACGAGTAACAGCCCGACAAACCTGCATGTACACGTACCACAGCAAGTCGTACGTTGGGAAAACGCGTTCATCTGCTACAAAGAGCTGCTACAATAAGATGCATGCCTTGTATGATGCACCGTAACAGCACCAGTGTCCTGATACATGTAGATGCATGAAACACCAGCAACATGACACAAGGTGCCTTCAAGCAAAACATAACCTTCACCAAATGAGCATGTGTATGAGTGCATCACTCACTTCTTCTCGTCCACATCCGAACGCAGCAGCTGCAGACACTGCTTCCAGCTCTCCAATTGTTGTTGGCCTTGTGATGTTGCAGTTCTGTCAGGCTGTTCATGTTGGGGCCTAGGCGGTGCTGTGCCAGTGACAAGTGATCTTTCTTCCGCCGTTTCTACCTGCTTGGCAAGCTTGTGGCCAAGAAATCCAGGTTTCATGGTATTTCCAGTGTGCAAGGATGCAGTCCCAGGTTTGATCACGCGTGCATAGTTGCAGGTCTGCGGTGCAACAGAAAAGGACAGATTTATGGACCATTATGTTTTTTTTTCGTACGAAAGAAAGCATTGAACACTGCTGGTAAGGCAATTGTCACTGACCAACGTCAAGACAACTGCCTGCCTGCCCACCGCTAGCACCTGTCAGAGCTACGAGCCTAAACTCGCTTACCATGCGATCAACACAACTTGGTCCGGCACTTAGTCGATTGAGCCATGCAGACTCAGCGTGTGTAGATGCTGGTGTCGAGTTCTGCGCCGGCAGGGTCCTTGAAGAGCACAGCGCAGTGGCCTTGAAGAACGTCTGGTGGTTGTCAGTGAACTCACTGTTGCTGAGGTTCTAGGGTTGACAAGATGCCTTCTAGACCAGAACAAGCTGACAGTGAGGAGGAGCAGGATGACCTGCAGGTAGTTACTGTTTCACGCCGAGATCCGCACATATCGGACGTCCATGCATGGTTGATTCTGTCGACAATCTACCGGTTGTTGTTGCTTGCTCGCAGTACATGCTGGGCTTTGTGGATTCGCCAGAAAAGCCCACTGACCTTCTGAGGCACAGGTTTCCCAGCAAAGTGGGAGGAGCACCAGTAAGTACTGGTTGTTTTGAAATTTTTTGAATGAATAACAGCACGAGATATCAAATCTGTAATACTTGTGTGTTGATTGCACCTATGTTGAGTACATCTGCTCCCTGAGACACGCCAAAGTGCTGGACACAGATATGCCTTTGATACCCTGGTCAGTAGGCTTCAGTTACTGATTGCTTGATACGGAGTACATACTGGCAGGTGTCAGTAGTTCCCGCTGTCCATAACATATATGGTCATATCATTGATTGTCGGTTTTTCAGTGCAGGCATGGCTACATCCAGTCAATCTCCCAACCAGAAGTCAACTGACATGCAGTGCAACAGGGCAGGCTTTACGGTTTCTGTTGCAAGTGTATTGTCCAGTAGATGACAACCCTATAGATGCGTTTCACAGAGCGATCTTCCTGTTCATCTCACCTAGGGTGCGTAGTTCAGTGTCCTCAGAAAAGGCATCACATTGTGCAAGGAATATATTCCAAAGTCACTTGATTGCTTGTGATGTTGGCGGTAGCATGTTGTTGCGCCCTTGTGATAACCCGTAACACGCCTTCTTGTACACAACATTGGAGGCAAGCTGTGTCGCTGATGGTACTCGTGCAGGGGGACCTGCTGCATAAGCCAGGTGCTGTCAAGGCATTCCGCTGTCAGCTACCTCGTGCCAATCCCTACTATGGTGATCAACCAGCACCAGCAAGTCAACAAGCACCCCAACCACTGCAGGTGTGCAAAAAGTCAGTCAGGCTATACAGCAGGGGAAAAGCAGCCATGCAGCAGAGGTAGTCTGCTGACGCTGCTGCTGGGGTTCCTGCGTGTGTGGTCACTTTGGAGAGTTGCCCAACCTCGAAGCAGTACCAAATGCTGGCAACACTTGTGTATGTTTCCACAGGAGTCTGAGCAGCAGCTCTCCCTGGAGCGTGATCCCTGGAGGGTGGTTGAAGCTGAGCAGCAGGTCGCTGCAGGGTCTGCAGCACTTGCAGCTGATCCTGCACTCTTCAGTGAACAGGAGCTGATAGTTGAACCAGAGCCAGATGAGGATGACCTGGAACAACATGGCCAACAGCAAACAGAGGTGCAGCGGTAAGGGCTGGGGCTACAAGCAAGTTGACTTGTGCAATGGTTGACAGCAGCATTTCTGTTTGCCCAGGGTGTGCTCAAGGACCCATCTGGTCAGCACCATGTCGTAGCCTGGGAGCCGACTCCTTCACTCAGCATAAACCTCAGTGCGATTTGTTAGTACAGTCATTCTTGCTCAATGCAATCTGTGTAGTTCAGCAGGCAAGGTTGGGGCTGTTCGTTGTTTTGCCTGCTGAAATGCCTCGTGCAGCCTGACTACATATACCTCAAGGTGACCGTTGTTTTCTTGGTGTTCTTTGCGAAGGCTGCTGGACTCATACCGCAGTCGCATAGCTGAGGAGGGCGAGTATGATGAGGCTGAGCTGCCCGCAGATCTGGTTGATGAGTTGGAGGGAGCAGCTGGACCAGCACAGCAAACATTTGCTGTGAGTGGTGACCTAGTATCACCCAGTAGTGTCTCTTATCTGCGCAGTGTCCTTCGTAATTGCTCAGCGTGTGAGTCTTCCTGTGAGGAGGCTTGAAACTGTGGTTTTCCCGACACTGCATTGATAGGGTCGACAACAGTGTTCTGTGGCGGCCACTAAGATCTGGCGCGATCAGTGATGTAGATACATCTGCAAAACAGAACTTGTGTCTTTCACAGGCGTTTCAAGCTCGTACGGGGCGAGCACCGGAGCAGTGTGTGCGCTACTGCTTCCAGCCCGGAGCTTGCCCCCTGTGGCCTTCTCACACACACGTCCCAACACCAGCAGATATACCACCATGTCCACACTGTGGCGCAGCCAGGCGCTTTGAGTTTCAGGTTGGTATGGAGTCGCCAATGCAGCTGCAGTTCAAGTGAAGCATTCACTCGGTTACAGGCGCTAGAATGATTGTTGGATTGTGACATGATCTCAAGGGCAGCCCACCTTGCATAGTCTTTGTCGCATGTCGCAAGTGATGTGCAATCATTTCTTCACTTTGACCTGAACACACAGAGTGCTGTGTGTGGGTGGACAAGTCTTAGATTGCTGATGCGCAAAGCATTGACCATTATAGTAAGCAGACCATGGTCAAGGGTTGGCTTGCATGTCTTTACCCTGGTTCAATTCAGCAGAAAGCTGATCTTTTGTGATGATTGTTGAGCCACATTCAACCCCAGACACTCGCTGATGCCACTTCTTGCTGTGGTGGCCCCGGCATTTAAACTGGTGGACAGCAAATGGTCTCTGGACACTTTGTGTCACTCCATCCTGTATACATCACCGTCTGCAGGGCTGCAAAGGATACCAACATATGCAGTAAGACCAGCATGTACTGTCCGTGCAAAAGCGTGTTTATCAACTGCTGCTTGCATTGCTTGCAACAGATAATGGTGCTTCTCTCCAGAATGAGCAGCCTTGATGTCCTGCCTGTGTCTGTTGCTGCTGTAGGTGATGCCGCAACTGCTGTCTTTCATGGATCTTGATACAGGCGATCCACATGCTCCTGACTGGTAAGTCACTGCAATATGCTGCGTATAGAGTAGACCAAGCCGCAGCTCATGAGTCTCAACTGTTGGGACTGCGCTGTACAACTGGTTTTGACAGGTCTTGTATTGTGGCAAACAAGAAGGCAGTTGCCACTGGTGTGCTTGACTGCCACTTCTCGCACCTATGCTGTTGTAACTTCTTTGCGCCGTATCCACTGCTTTTCAGCACTTGCATGTATCGTTGTATGAATGGCAACCCTTGGATGTTTATGTTTTACTGTGTACAGGGGCACTCTGGCTGTCTACTCTTGTCCGGCCAGCTGCACTGCCCCTCCAGCTCAGAGCACTGATGAGTGTTCAGCATACATAGAGGAGTTTGTATGGGTGCAGCCAAGTTGAGCATCAGCCTAGGGCAGTCCTGCAACATTTGTACATAGTTCAACTGCGCCAACATTCCATCATTTGATTTGATATGTGGTGTGCACAGTGGCACATCGGTGATCCTGGCAACACACTGTTGTGACAGCACTGGCCATGTAACATGCGAGTCGGAGACACTTGTCATTGTCATCTTCACACGCAGTTGCCCATGATTTCAAAGGATGATATTTTTCTCGTGTGCATGCACCTGACATTGAAAGTTGATCACATATATATGTACTTACAGTTACAAGCAAGTTGCCCTTTTCTTTGCACAACCCGCACGGTCCTCTTTTGCCACCTGTTCTTAATGCCTGCTATATATACACGCGCATGCTCACTGTCTGACTTCAAAATGCGGACATATATCTGGCGGCTGCTGGAAGTGTTTGGTGCACAATTGTGCACCTGTCAAAACCTCCGGTGACAGCTCTTTGCAGTGACTGTGCACCGTCAGTGATAGGCTATCACTGACGTGGTACCATATGTGTGCTTTGCCATGTAATTGTGTAGTCTCACTACAGTGCACCTGCCAGCATGTCGCCGAATCAACTGCAATGACTCCACTGGCCATCCATACTAGTAATACTTGCAAGCATTTACGTTGCTTTGCTGCTTGTACACCAGTATGTAAAGCCATACAGCTCCTGAACAGCCCACAGGCAAGAAGGTGCAACTTAAGATGTGTAAAGCTGCAGTCTCGACGTAACAACATCAGTCATAGTAGACACAATCATTGTGTAATTTGATAAGAAGGCTTAAAAGGCTTGTGCGCCTTGGAAATGAACGCCAGATTGTATACAGGTTGTGAAGCAACCTGGACATAACAGAGCGAAGCTAACGCGCCTTTATATAAGATTTATAGGTCATACAAAACAGGTGTGAATATCATATCGTGCTGTAGTCATTGTATCGCTTCGTTTAGTTCCGCCCTGCCGCTTGACCTTCTTCGAAGCGACCGTTTATCGATAACGCCGCTGTCACGGCACTCGGTCGTCACCTCGCAGTTCATCCTTTCGTGCTCAAGTTGCCCACATCTATGTCTGGAGGCATCTTCATTATTTGCAGTCATCATAGTTGTACGTATGACCTACCAAAAAAGTGGCTTGGTGGTTTGTCTGGAAAGGTGCGGTCATTGTTTCCCTGATTGCCAGTAGCTGTGTCGTAGTTAACCTAAAAAGAAACACGACTTATCGTTCTCCCACGCACGTTTCACAGCCGAGCTTTCAACTCGCAAGCGCAGTCCACACGACACTTCGTGCAGCTAACAAAGGCAACAAAGCATAACTGCATGCAGTGCCAACGATGTTTTCTGCAATTGCTGGTTTCCTCTCCTACTGGGTGTGGTACAATGTGGGCCAGCGTGACAAGTGCAGGCAGTGACCTGCAGTAGGAGGGCAGCTTTGGACGCCCGGCACCTATTGTCAAGGTAAGTGGTGATGATTTGCTGCACTTGAATGAGACAGCGGCGTCAAAGTCGTTTGGCTCATCATCTCCTGTCTGTAGTAGCTCACAGTAGCTCTGGGTGTAGCTAGCACCTGGCAGCTTGAGTTGAGGGACGAGATTGGACAGTTATACCTTTGCAGCGCTTGCATGATGCATGCATCAAACTGCTTGAGTGTTGTTCATTGCTGGCATCTTTCAGCTGGTGCTGCTGTCTGCACAGCCTTCAGCAGGCACACTTCCGCAGTAGTTGATTGGCATGTAGGTAGTCTCTGATCGCTGCATAAGCAGCAAAGGTGGTGCTCATTGTCTGCTGCTGTGAAAGAATTGATGCCGATCTGTTGTGTCATGACAACTGCAGGGATGTCCAACATTGAGCAGCTTCAAAAAACCAAGCAGTCCATAGAGCAGGCCATTGAAGAGAAGAATGTTCGGTTGTTGCAGATCCAAACTGCAGTCGAGGAAGCGGCTGGCAATGAGCAGCTTGTAAACCAGCTAGTGCAGGAAGAAATTGCCGTGTTTGCTGGAAAAAGGGGACTGTTCGAGCGCAAATGGAGGGTGAGCGACCAGCTCGGTAAGTAGCTGACATTTCAGGTAGATATCCAGCAGTAGACGTTACTCATTGTCCTTTGTGCCGGTACGTTGAACCCCGAAGCCATGTTGAAGTGCGCAGTCAGTCTGCATCAGCATCAGCGACACCAGCATTGATGTACAGTAAAAACACATGTGAAGACGGTAATACAGAACTTCAAGCCTGTTCGTCCTTGTTAGCCTTCGCCTTTCGTTAGCATCCAGCATTACCTGGCATTGCCATCGATTGTGCTGTTTAGCCCACACTTCAGCAACAGCAACATACAGTCACGGGCACTGCTGTTGGTTGTGTAATTTTGTGAATGTACATGGCCTTGCAGCATACCAGTATGGGTGGTGAGAATCAAATCAAGGGCTGTGGCACCTTGTTGCTTTGCTCTGATCAACTGACACCCTGGTATCTTTGTTTGCTTTCTGCAGGGCCTTCTGCAGGGCCAACATCACAGATGGCTGCAGATGCAGCGCTCTCAGAGACATCTGCAGCTGCAGCAACAGGTGCGGCAGCTACTGTCAGTGTAGATGGCATTGCAGCATACCAGTATGGGTGGTGAGAATCAAATCCAGGGCCGAGGTTCCTTCCATGCTATGTTCAGAGCACCTTATGGCTTTGCTTTGATCAACTGACACCCTTGTATCTTTGTTTGCTTTCTGCAGTGGCAGCAGCACGTGAAGGTGGGGATGCAACGGGTTCAGAACCACCTGCAGCTGCAGTAGCAGGTGCGGCAGCTACTGTCACCTGTGAAAGCAGTGCATGTTGGGCATGGTAGGCATGTGATAACATTCATCGCATGCAGCAGGCGTCCGTTGAGGACTTTGCAACAGCCTTGTGCTGTGTCTGCATGGAATTTGTGTATTGCATTGGAAGTGCTGGCTGTGGTCTTGCTGCTAAGCCAGGTTCTGTTGCTCTCTGCTTGCATTATTGCCACAGGAACAGAGGCTGACGTGGTTGCACCAGCAGGTATGGCAGATCTGGTTAGCCAGCCGTCACAGTCAACAGTAGTGTTGGCTGTTGCGGTGCAGTATGCAACCTGCAGCGGCAGCAATACATACCTTTCGACATTTTTACAAACCTTGCATATCTTGCTCAGTCAACGGTGGTCAACAACTCTTGCTTGCATGTTTGTGCTAAGCTGTCCCGCCAACAGCAACTGCTGCTGCCTTTACTGCCTTGCATGTTGCGTCACACCACTGCTGCTTTGAAACATCCTGTCTGGGATCTGATCAAAGCAGCTGCTGGCGGTATTGCTGCAGGGGGGAACGCACAAAGAGCAGCACCTGCATCCCTAAATAAGATGTGTATATGGTGGTGCATGTGCATATGTCCCACATGAAGAGTCGCTTGTGGCAGCTTCTGAGCATGTGTCATCCAATTTGTTTGCTTAGAGATGCTTACGTGCCTAGAACAATGCACCAAGTTGGTGGCTGTTGTGTAAGAGCATGGGGATGCTGCCAAGGGGCTTCATGCTTGACTATGTGCGGTGGTGCACAGGTCCTTGGGCCATTCAGTATAACTTGGGCATGAACTTTAAATCTGTGATGAGCAGTTTGTCGTATGAAGTCAAGTCTATGTGCCAAGCTTGGCTTCGTAGGCCCGCTGCATGCCGTGATGGCTTGAAGTTCAAGACCAACTGAAAGGTGTGTCATCTCACTGTTGTGGGCGTCTGCTGCTCCCAGCGTGTTTCTAGTTCATTTGCACATTATGAAGGCAGGTTGCATGTATCTGTGCTGGAGGCATATAAATAGGTGCTTGCGATATGTTGTGGACCTATCAGCACAAAGGGGGGTGTTGTGTGTGCTCTGGTCGCTGGAATCAGACTCCACTACACTTTGGCATCATGTGTTTCGATCATTACCTGCTTTTTTTCTGTGCCCATGCCTTGCCATCTCCATGCCAAGTCTTTAAGGACCAATTCTTTTCTTGCAGGTGTCTTACACTCCGTTTTGCTGTGTAGGTGCACGCATCTTGGTGAAGGTGAAGTCCTGCTTCACTTGGTGCAAAGCAAGTTGTTGGCTACAGGTTGGCCTTTGAAGTTGCCAGCGGTACCCAGCGGACGTGTGTGCTGTGCTGTTTACCACCCTCTGCTGCAACAACCCGGGTTGTGCCAATCTGAGCCTCACAGAGTGTAAGTTGCCTAGTGCACACGGTATACTGCTTGGTTGGATGCAGCTCATTTGTTCTGCTTGTTGCGTTTCCGTTTAGGTGCTCATGATTACTAGTGGCTACAGGTCAATGGAATGTTGACCCTGCCACTTGGCAGCGAGCAACCACGATAAAATATGTGTTGTCAGCATTGCTCCTCAGGTGTGCTTGCAGCTGGTCCCATGTCAATTCTGAGTTTGAGTTTGATAAGCCAGTGTGTTCTTTATCCTCAGTTGTTTGATTAGTTTGGTGGTCATGATGCTTTACATCCAGATGTTACCACAACTCGTTCTCACATGTTGATGTTTATCAGCCAAGTAGAGATACATCAACCTGCTGTGCATGTTTCATGTTATGCTTTCTGCGTGTTTGCTTTTCCCAAGGGCCTCGTGGCCGGAGTGGGTGTCTCTACTACTTGCTATGTTTTCTTATATACCCACTCAGGCCACGAGGCCCTTGAGCCAAAATAGGCGTCTTGTTGCAACATCTTCACATGCATCTTGGCAGCATCGTTGCAATCTGCCAGTGTATATTTGATTTGCAAATGTGTTGTGGTTGAGTCTGATTTGAGTTTGAAATCTACATGAGTAACTTGTGTACTAGGCATCTCGCTTGTTGCATGGCTGATTCGTTGACATGAGTAACTTCAGCCCGTTTGACGAGTCAAGGACAGGCTCATTGGGCAAGGAAAGCGCAGTCTCTTACGGCACAACCTTCAAGTTGATGGGTTGCATGTAATGGAACAGTCGCATCTATGCAACAATACTTGCAATGACTGCATGCATAGCAGCTAAATTAGAGTATCAAGTACATGCATGCATGAATGAATTCATTGTTCGAACGACATCATGACAGAATGCTGAATTTGAATGTAAACCCGCTCCGGCCGTTTGGCCCTTGGGTATCTATGCCCCCCCGAGACACTCGAAGAGGCATTCACAACAAGCCTTGTTGAATCATGATGATTAGCAGTTTCACAGAGACTGCAACGTTAACCAAGCACAGCTGGCACTACAGCCTCACCGAGACTGCAGCCAAGATCATAAGACTACGAGTCAACCTGCACAGATTGACATGACAGACATGGTCACTCAGTGACTACGGAGACCGTCGGACTCTGAATGATTCAGTTTGTTATCCGGCCCGGGTACGGTATGTGTGACACACCAGATAACAAAACATGAAACAGAACGGGGTTCGCATCTTCCAGCCAACACGTTCGTCCAGCTGGACAATGCCAATTGGCAGTTATCGTTCGCTGGATGATGTCTGCTTGGGAAATTCGTCTAGGGTCGGGCCGATCGCCGATGCGAGGCGGCCACCACTGAGGAGAGGCCTAAAGGCGGCCCGGCGATGGTTGCCGCAGCATACATATTATGGTACATGACGGGTGTGCTGAATTGCGTGTCCAGGGTCAGACTCTCCGTCTGTGTCCCTTAAAAACGCGTGTGGGGCAGGTTAGACATGGGGGGTGGCGGACCTGGGAGTCGTGTCAAACTAAGCTAACTTGTTTACACTAAAGCTTAGCAGCAAGTGGCACTTTCAGGCTCGTCACACATGGGACAGCAAAGGGCAATG
>LWCB01013931.1:0-20061 GCA_001630525.1 Coelastrella sp. M60 | reverse complement strand
CTCCATGACTGTCACGGTGTGAGGTTTTCTACACTGAAAAGGGTAGCCTTTGCGGTTGCTCAATTTCCATGACCCTCTCATAAGGGCAAAGCATGGTTCTCATGTTGATTGCACAAAAGGCATCATCCCAAGTTCACACATGATACGACATCCGTCTGACCGACCGGGCATCAACGACGAAGCGAAGCTGCGATACCCTGGGGTTCAGTGCGTGCGTGCCGTTCGCTTGCAGAGGCAAACATGCTTGCCACTAGCAGTTCCACATTCCGCTGTACGCGTTCTTATTCACTTTGTCTTCTGGCACTGATCCACACTTACTGATCAACATGGCAAACCCACAGGTGAATTGGTGCTCACGACTGCTGAAGACAGGCCCTGTCGCTGCTTACGGCACTGACATTTGCGCTCACGTATAGGTCTTCTTTGACATGACTGCCGACGGCGCCCCCATCGGTCGTATTGTGATGACCTTGCGTGCAGACGTTGCCCCCAAGACAGGTGTGGCATGCAAAGGAGCCGCTCTTGTTTGGATCGCTTCCGTTTGCACTTCAATAACTCAAATACATTGATCTTGTGTTCTCGCAGCCGAGAACTTCCGCTGTCTGTGCACTGGTAAGTGGGATAAACAGCTGGGTGATCGAGTGCACTCAGCAGTGTTTTTGAGCACTGCATACATCACTGTCTGTGCATTTGTATTTAAGTGACTTGTTGTTGTGACGTAAGCTCTTTACCCGAGAGATGCTGATTCCCGTTGATGTGGAACACGCTAGAGATCAACTGCCGCGAAATGCTTGCATGTACTGAAATTTGTCTTTGAGTTAGTTGCATGCATTGCTTATTGTAAACGCTTTAACCAATGCTTCTTGTCTGTTGACACAGGTGAGAAGGGAGTCGGCAAGTCCGGCAAGCCCCTGCACTTCAAGGGCAGCTCTTTCCACCGTGTGATCCCAGACGTACGTTGTAAACAGTCAGCGGATAGCACTTAGCTTGACTTAACCTTATGTAGGAGAGCTAGTGACATTTTCAAATAATGCTTCTTTGCCTTCGAAGTGTTCAAGACAGGTACTGCACAAGCAGCTGTACAAGTGAGGCAACAGCAACACTTGCTGGTATTGAGCCACTAGCAACACTTGCTGGTATCAAAGCACTACTTCGCACCTCTGTACGCTGACAAAGTTCATCGTTGGCTGCAGTTTATGTGCCAAGGAGGAGACTTTACAGCAGGCAATGGTACTGGTGGTGAGTCAATCTATGGCACCAAGTTCGCTGATGAGAACTTCACACTCAGGCACACTGGGCCAGGTGAGAATGTTGTGGCCACCAGCACAGTGCATTGGTTTTTGGTGACATCTACTCAGCACAGCAGCATGGTCTGTTGTAGTGTGAAGTGTTTGCAGACAGCAGTTCATGAAGCCAAGTCACAACTAACGATCCAATTGTAGCAGCACCCGCCATTACAATTGCAGAAGCAATGAACTGTTCAGCTCGCTGTGGTGGAGCTTTGTTGTCTTATGTACACAAGAGCAAGCAAACAATACTTTGTTTCATTTCACCGCACACAGGCGTCCTTTCCATGGCCAATGCCGGTCCTAACACAAACGGCTCCCAGGTGAGTTGCCACCTCTGTGCCGGCAATGGAGCAGCGACTGTTGTATCAATCGAAGCAATACTTCGTAACTGCATCCATAGTTGTGAGTGTGCTGCCTTGCCCTGCAATAGTTCCATGTAAGCAAAGTACTGGTGGTTTTTGGCCTGGTGGTGTATTTAATTGAGACTGGCATTCCGAGAGCAGTGCAGAGCACACTGTTACCTGGCCATGTTCAATGCACACTGTTACTTGGCCATGTTCAATGTATAGGAAACTTGCTTGCCTAGTGTCATATATTGCCATGTGTATCTACTGCAACCGCAGTTCTTCCTCTGCACTGTGTCCACCCCCTGGCTGGACGGCAAGCACGTTGTGTTCGGCAATGTCACTGATGGTATGGATGTGGTGAAGAAGATTGAGAGCTATGGCAGCAGCAGCGGGCGCACCAGCAAGAAGATCGTCATTGCTGATTGTGGTCAGTTGGCCTGAAGAGCATGGTTGCAGTTGGTATGGTTGTCACATGACTGACAGGCCACCTGTAGTGCTCTGAAACAGCCTGTTGCTCTGTGGATGACTTGATTGTGGTTGTACTCAGGGTAACAACCTGTTGGATCAAGTGTTGGGCAACTAGCAGAGACTCCTCCAAGTAGTGGTAGCAACGCCCTCTCCAGCCACGAGGCCCTTGGGACTCTACACCTCTCGCTCAACACCTCTGTCGTAGTGGAAACTCCGAGTCTCCCCACTTCTGGGTACTCTTGTGCAACAAGCATTGCATTCACATTGTTTCAGATCTGTCTGTGGGTGCAGATAGACCATCATCAGAGCAGCAGGTGCTTGCCTTTGTATAAAGATATACCAGCTTCTTCTTCAGGTGGCGCCCCCTTAGGAACAGCAGTTGCTTGTTTTATCAGCCAGCATTGCATTCACTTTGCTGCATGAGCCAAACTTTCTTTCATATATCAGCCATCATGGAATTCATGAATCATTATGCTGCATCAATCAAATGTGCAAACCGTTTGCATACGGTATACTTCACACTCATATTGCTGTTCCGGACCGCGTACGCGCTCGATGATGCCGCCAGCAGCGCATCATCGCCAATCATTGGGCAAGTTGCCCCGCCGTGTGCTTCAAGCAACCCTAGGGTAGCAACCTGCGCCTCAGTGACCGAAACAGCATGAGTCATGCTACGTTCAGTGAACGTGAACCGCCATCACCGAGTAGCTTCAGTAGCAAGCGTGCCAACTATCTTGCTCGTGCAGCCTAGTCACTATCGGATGCAATGCTGGCTGATAAAGACAACCGTAGGGCCTATCCTTGGACATGGCTGGTCCAAGGGTTATCTCGAGTCAACACCACTGATCTGCCCGAGCTCACTGATACAAAATGCAGTTGCACTAGTAAATTCAGATGTGTAATCATATAAGACGCTCCCAAGCAGGGGGTGTGACACACGCAGCATGCCGCTGCATAATGTCTGCGCTGTGAGTGCTGTGCCGTCTGACGTTGCCCTGAAGTAGGTTACCAACTCACGGCATCGGAAAATGACGTGCCGATGCTCAACGCAAGTCAAACATTGCTTTCAGGAATACTAGCGGAGACTGGTTGCGGATAAGGAGTGACACGCCAGGGTTATGCTACTAAGGTGTACTGCAGGCCAGTATGCGTTGTGCAGAGTGGGGTCTGCGAAGACACGCGCACAGCACAACAACCAGTGTGATCACTTTCATAATGAAATGAGTTGCAGTGCAAACACTGCGCTGTCCATCAACGGTCAGGCCTGCCCGCCTTCCAGGACTTTCACAAGGGCCATCCGGTGATAACGATACCTCGTTCGCAATTGCAAAAACGTGGCAGAGTTTTGCGTGCGCAGCTGACGCCCCTTGTTCAAACACCAAAGTCTGGTTGCATATTACGAGACTGGCCTCTGATCTGAGTGGCACAAGAGCCAAACGGCACAAACTGTTGCCGCTTACTTAAATGCTTTTGAGAAATCAATGCTGCTGACGGCAGGCTACAGCACCCTGGCAGCTGTGGCAGCACCACAAGGGGTGCAAATATGAACGTTCTCTGATGAACCGTGACTGCAGAAGGAGTGACAATGGATGGCATAGAGCTACAACGCATAGCTTTGCGTATGAGGTCGGAGATGCCCTTGAAGGAACGGTGAGCGGTAGGCTGTGATTCCCGCGGTACCTATATCTGTCCGCTGCATGCCAACCAACTGCACTACTGTACTGCTGCAGGATAATACACCTGCAAGCCTTCAAGTACACCTTCCACGGCCACCAGGCTGTATTATACCTGGTATCAACTGGGTTATCCCCCAGTGAAGAGGCCGCAATTGTTATCTGCCAGCAGCTGCTGCAGCATGGTTTGCTCAAGAGCATATACCACAAGGACACCTTCTTGGCCGATAATGAGCTGTACAGGTTCCCAAGCTCATTGATGGACAACAACAAACACAAGGGGCTGCCAAGGTAAGCACTTGTTCTCATCAGCAGACTGCTTGTCATCAACCTATAGCACCGCATAAGAGGTTCGTCTGCTGTGATGCATCTCACCTCCTGCATGGCTTTGTGATCAGCCTCTATTGGTAAGCAAGCTGAATTGACAGCAGTTTGTTTGCCTGCACATGCTGTGTAGCTTGACAAGCACTGGGTTCTACAAAGAGATAGCCAAGTTTGGCAAAGCAGCAGCTCAGCCATTCAAGGACATACAAACCTCCCTCAATGATACATTCGCCACGCTAGGCAGCCTCTCTGTTGCTCCCAAGTCGAGCAATGGCCTAGGGGGGAGCCCTCTGGCGGTGCGGCGGCACAGCAACAGGTTGGCAGCAGTAAGGCGCACGAAATCAGTGCAATTGGAGAAGCAAGCCAGCACACCTAGAACACAAGATACACAAGACAGCAACGCACACCTGATAGCAGAGCTCCGTGCGCTGCATACAGCAGTGAAGGAAAGCACTAGCTTGATACGGCTGGACCTTCAGCAGCATACAGCATTACAGGTGAGTGACAGCAGCTGGAAATGACTGCAGGGTGGTGCTTTGTGGCGGTGGGTGCATAGTGGCTCCAACTGATGGTGCTGAGCTGTGGGTCCGGGTATCACGTGGTTATGTTTATAATATACCCTGCAAAATCGTTGTTTACCATTGACGTTGTCTGTGATGCAGGAGCACATAGTTGGCCTTCTGCGCATGCAGCAATCTCAGCTGCACAGCCTGCAGTTGCTGGGGACAGTGTTAGCAGTAGCAGCAACCCTCTCTCTGGTAGCCTCAGATGGCACATGGCCACTGATGGGCTGCTTATTGCTGGCAGTGGTGCTGCTTTTGATCGTGCCTAGATCGCTCAACATTACTCTGAGCAGTGTGACTGCTGCTGTCAGAAGGAATCGGTCTTCTGCAGCAATCGACGCTGGCGTCGGTGGTCAGCGCCTCATGCAGCAACCAGGCAGAGTACTCTCAGAGCTGGTAAGCTAAGCTTTCATTGAGCCGACAGCATGACAGCCTCAAGGGCAACAGAACAGCAGTGACCATGTATGCGACCATTTGTTGCAGGATGATGTGGTAGATAGCATGTATATTGTGAACCTAGCATGAGGTCACCTCACCTTGGGGGAAACTGTCTGAGCCCTTCATCTGGTAACATGTGTGATTGTCCTGCAGGGAGGTGCTGAAGCCACTGTTGCAGATCAGGAGTGCAGCCACTTCAGCAGTGCAGCTGGTAGTGACAGTGACATGAGCAGTGACATCGATGAGCGTGACTGGTATGAAGCTGGACCTGTTTTGCAAGACTTTGACAACTGGCCGGATCAGCCTGTCATGCTTTGTCCGGACCCTGCTATCAGCAAGCAGGTAGGGGGGTCTGACTTGTTGTGCTTGAATCCACATGTTTTCATGAGAGGCAACACACAACGAGCACTGCCGCAGCCCTGCTCTGCCAACAAGTGATAAAACTGGTACATGCAAGCACTTGATGCAACAAGTCCGACTGCAGCCTGACTGCAGCAGACCTTTGTCACAAACTCAAATCCTTATTGCATGTGTTTCTGAGTGTGAGTGATGTACCCTGCACACCCCAGGTATTTCATGCAGAAGGCCATGGCCCAGTACAGGCACTGCCTGTCAATGGTGTCCCAATACCCTTTGAGAGCGACCTCTTCAAGGGGGTGATTGTAGTCTACATACGCCATCTGCCAACCACACCACCACATCTGTTCAAGGGCCGGAAACGACTCAACTGGGTTGCTGTACAGGTGAGTCCACTCTCATGCGCTATCGCAAGGATGATTTGATGGCATCAGCATCCACTCATTGCAGAGGCTGCCAACCCACCTGCTGTATGATCTCCAGTGGATTCATACCTGCCTGCTGCATGCATGACTTCTGACTGGCTATTCCTCTTGTGTTTTCTACTTACAGGGCCAATTCAAGCGGCCTGTATGCATGGATAGCCTTGTATATGGTCAGGAGTTTAGTCATAAACTATGCAACCTGCCTGCACCCTGGTTCATTGATAACATGCTGTTGCCCTTGGCGCGCAAGATCAGTCCTGCACTTAGGGTTGGCAGTCTTGAACACCCGTACCTGTACAGCCCCATCATAACTGCCAGTCAGGTAAGGAGCATAACACGCAGCTCTACAGAATAGTGTTTATCCATCACAGGCTCTGCATTGACTTGCAGGAAAATGCTTGTGTCTTTCAAAGGCTCGCGGCGTGAGCTTTACACTATAGGACTCCTGGAGTGCTAGAGTCTACTTGAGCAGACACTCTTGTTGCAGATTCGCCCATGCAATGTCACACTGTGCGTCAGAGCATTGAAACAAGCTGCTGATCGTGTGAATCTGCAGATTGTGAATGTATCACTACCCGGGCAAGCTCCAGATATAATGGAAGCCAAAGAGGATACCAGCCTGCTAACTGAATCATTAGGGTACAACCATGGTAAGAGCACTTGCAGCCACTCAGGCACTGCGCCTATGCTGTTCTCATTATTATTATTGCCTTGTGGAGTGGGTGCAGCAAATGTGGCTTGCAGCATGGGCTACGCTGGTGTAGGGTCGTTGCTGCCATTGCTTGCAAACAGCATTGTGGCAGTCTGACGTGGCAGAGTCCAGTGCTTCACAGGCACACATCAATTCATTGTAACAAAGAGAAGCCTTAAATCATGGCTTCCAGGGCTAGTGCCAGATTGTGCTAGTTTGGCACCATTACTAAGTCCAGCAGTCTACCTGGACCAGCATGTGAGTCGAGTCAAATGCTACGTATGAACCAGGTCATGTATGTGCAGCCATGCTGTGGCACAAGGTGTCTGAGAATGCCCTGTGTCTGTTGTGCTGCTGCTGCAGGGGAGGTGTGGACAGTTACAGGCCGCCGCAAGCACTTTCAGTCAGCATCTAATCGTTTGAGGTGTCACTTTAGCCCGGACTATGTATGGACCTTCCACCTGTGGCAGGAGTACATTGATTTTGCCAGCTACATGCTGAACCTCAGCTACAGCAGCTATGACTTGGCACAGCATCTAGACGGACAACCGCTCCAGGTGCGGTGAGCAACATCAACATCTTGACACTACAGCACTAGTTGTGTGATGTTATCTTGTCTGCTATACTGCTTACTACCTACTTGCACTGCATTGATGTAGCTCAACAGGAGTACATGGTGGCTGTTCCTGCTGTGATAGCAGTCCTGATGCTTTACCCCATTTCCTCTCTGCCTAGTTTGCTTCTGACCACAGCTCTGCCCTGCTACTGCTGCAGGTTATGATGAAAGATGTGTCATGTGGGACCTACCTTGTCAACATGCATGTCTGGCACCGGAACCTGGTGCGCAATGACAAGCGCATGACGACACAGGGTGGAAACAGGTATGATAATGGTATTTGTCATCCACTTGCAGCGGCCATCATGGCAGCCTCCTGCACATGCATGCACGACCCACGTCAGATTGTGCACCACATGTGTGTATCGGCCAATGTTGTTGTTGACATCGAACAAGCTAACCCATGTACCTACCTTCAGTTGCGTGATGAAGCTCATGTCAGCGTTGATATGCCCAGCCAACTGCCACATCGCATCAGACTCCTCACCCCTCTGCTCTGCACTGCGCAATTGCTTCAGGGCACCGACCTGTGACAGTAGAGATGAATCTGTGACAGGCCGCAGTGCACAAGCTGCTGCCGGAGGCATAGGCGGATCCTGCAGCACTTCTCAGCCTTGCTCTCCCAGTGAAATATTGCCAAGTCTGTTCACCAGTGATGTGAGCATCCAACCGCAACACAAGGTGGCAGTAGCAGCTGCAGCACAATCCAGTGCTGCGGAACCTCAGCAGCAAGATCTGACAAGCAAACGTGCCTCGTCTGCAGAGCATGTGGTGTCAGGATCTTCTACAGTAGGAGCAGCATTACCGGAGGCGTCTCCTGAGCAGTGGTTTGAGGCATGGCATAGTAAGCCTCTGCCAGGAGGTGATCAGGGGAGCGGTGGCAAGGCAAGCCAGTCGATCCGATTGTGTTCTGCTGTGGCGATGGATCTGGAGCAGAGTGCACCTTTGGACCTGTCGTCGCACAGGGCCAAGGTGATACAATCACTGGCAGCGAGCTCAACTACGAGAAGCACAGGCGGTCGACAGCAACAAGATCCACCTGCCAGGGGGAGCATGGAGGCAACACCAGGAGCCAGCTGTAGTGTTGCTGAGCCCGGATCGCCCACTGCAGGGCAGCAGCTGATGACCATGCGGTCACTTTGACTTGTACACCTTCACTGCAGTTGCCGCTTTTAAGCTGTGGCACGGATGTGATCATCAGGCCCAAACTATACACCACCCACGTGGCATTTTGTACAGTTGAAGGTATCCTCTTGGCATGGCATTGAACAAGCGGTATCTGCAAAACTCTGGTGTATCTTTATTTTTGACCGTATGTGATTTTTGTCCTTGTTTGAGCTGATCAAATGCTATGCTGCCCATAACTATATGTCCTAACAACTTGTGCTTGTACCGTACAGCGGAGTATTGCCACTGCTGTGTATCACATGGTGTGGTCGCAATCCTAATGTAAAGATTTAAGAATAGAGAATGAATTAGAGGGCCGCAGTAGGGCTTGACTGTTCTCACACGGCAGCTAGGCCCCTGCCACAAGGCTGAAGTGATCTCGAAACCGTCAAAGAGTACAAGCAGTTGCATGATTTATATTTGCGTTGGGGTGTAGGCATTGGCCGCAGCCAGCTGACGAGAGTATAGCATCATGGGTAAGCCATCAGGAGAAGCACAGCTTCCGCCTGGGGTTGTCCTCACTGCTTCAGAGCGTCCCATGAGTATTGTTGATGACTACGTGCAGGGATTCCGAAGTTCTACCGGTGGCTCAGCGAGAGGTACCCTCTCCTGAATATGCCTGTCACTGCTACAGAGGCTCCTCCGGAGATTGACAACTTGTACTTGGACATGAATGGTATCATACACAACTGCACTCATGCAAATGATCCCAATCTGAAGCTCACGGAGACGGAGATGGTGCTGCGTGTGTTCAACTATTTGGACAAACTCATCCAGATCATGAAGCCCAAGAAGTTGGTCTTCTTAGCCATTGATGGTGAGCGATCTCTTTGCCCAATGACTCTGAGTGGCCTTGCAGACACAAAATGCAAGCAGTGAGCTATCACCAATGCATCTGTACGTCAAATCAAGAACAAGATCATGCTCAGAATCGCTGTTGCTGCTGCTGCTGCTGTTCTTCTGGAAAACAGGTGTTGCACCCAGAGCCAAGATGAACCAGCAAAGGTCACGCAGGTTCAAATCAGCGCTGGAGCGACTGGCGGTGAGCAGGCATGGACAGTACCTCAGTCCTGGACAGTGCATTCAGCCAGCACAGCATTGTCTTGTCAATGCTGATGGTGATGCTCTGCCGTGCAAACAGCAGCAATGGGCAGTGCATGTTCTTCACTATCCGCATGTCATGTGTCCTCGTTCACTTTCTCAAGTGCATTATCAGACGCTAGCTGGCTACAGGTGTTGGCTCTCATAGATTGGCTGGCAACAAGTAAAACAGCAGTAGCAGTGTTATCCACCTGTAGCAGGTGCCAGGTCCAATATAACTTTGGCATAGAGACATGGTTGATGAAGGTCATGACCATATGCGACTCATTACAAAGTTGCTGGCACCATTTTTCCTGCTGTAGCGTGAGGCTGAGCAAAAAGCTCAGGGCAATGAGACACCTGAGGAGTATAAGTTTGACAGCAACTGCATCACACCAGGCACAGCCTTCATGGCTCGTCTAGGCAAGCACCTCAGGTTCTTCATCCGTAAGAAGATCAGCGAAGATCCCACTTGGCAGCAACCCGTAGTGATCTTCTCAGGTGAGTACGTCACAGCTCTGCACATCTGTTGCCCATCACTGGCTCAGTAGGTCTGGATGCAGCAGACAAACAGCTGCTGCTGGTCAGTGTGATACTCAAAATGCCATACCAAGCACTGCTGTATGAAGGGTGCGTGGTCTTGACTGGTTGCTGCCCTGCCCTGCTGTTGCTGCTGGTCCCCCCAGGTCATGATGTTCCTGGTGAGGGGGAACACAAAATCATGGAGTACATTCGCTGGCAGAAAAGGTCTGCCAGCTACACGCCAAATGAGCGGCACTGTATGTATGGCCTGGATGCTGACTTGATCATGCTCAGCCTTGTCACACATGAACCACACTTCTGCTTGCTCAGAGAGGTGGTGAGTCATCAGGGGTGGGAACGGGGAAAGAGGATCAAGTTGCTCAGCAGAAGTCAATGCTCTTGGGGACTTCAGACAGCAGCAGTGATGGTTGCGGGATTTTCAACATACCAGCTGCGTTGTGACTTTCATTCTACTTGGAACAACACAGTTTTGTCAGTTTCGTAAGTTGACATGTAACTACCATATGTTAAAAGAGTCCTACCGCATTGTCCTGCAGCAAGTTTGCTTGTTTCAACATATCGTCCTCCTTTGGCTGCCTGCTTGCCTGTAGGTGAGCTTCAGTGGCAAGAATAGAGGTCAGCCTAGTAGAGAAACACTGGAGAACCCCTGTGCAGAAAATTTCATTCTTTTTCAAATAGGGTAAGTATGCAGAATACCCAGTGCACACACTCTTGGGGCAGCTAACATGCATGTCAGGGTAAGTTGTCTCAGAATCGTGTAGTAATTTTGGTATCAGGGTCTTGGAAGCAACAACCCTGGTATAAACTTACGAGACGAACCTGAGCAGGGGTCCAAACCTGACATACATGCTCCAGTCACTGATGAGTTGCCACCCATTCAGCCATCCTAGCACTCTATGCTTACATGCCAACCCCATGTCACCATGTGGCTCCTCAAATCACAGCCCAGCAAATGCCTGCTGGTCTTCTTCTTGCAACAACAGAGTGTTCTGTTTGACTGCAGTTTGCTTCGTGAGTACATTGAGCTGGAGTTTAATGCTTGCTTGGCAGACAAGCAGTTGACCTTTGCTTTGGATGTAGAGCGTGTTGTAGATGACATTGTGCTGTTCTGTATGTTGGTTGGTAATGATTTTTTGCCAGGTGAGCAACAAGCAAGTGATGTCTGCAGCACATGGGGAACCTCTGTGTGATGCTGTACAACTTGAGACTGTTTGCGGCTTTGTTGTGTAATGCTGTTACCGGTGTATGGTGCATGCACTACCCTCTGTTCTGTAGTAGGCCATAGAAGGGTGTTTTGCAGGGAGAGAGACATCCAATGCTAGTTTCTTTGCTCACACTCGGCTGCTGCATATGAATCCTTTGAGGTGTTGCTGCTCTCCGCATGCAGAAGTGCAAGAGACCTTCTTCTGGCAGTTGCCACCTTGTTGCATTCAACTTGACAATGTGTTTGGCTACTTTGCTTTGTTTGTGCAGCATTGCCAACTCTTGACATTGCTGAGGGCGCACTGAACAAACTGATAGAGATGTACAAGCAGCTGCTGCCTCAGATGGGCGGCTACCTCACGTATGCGGGTGACCTCAACCATGAGCGACTGCAGCTGCTGTTGGGTGTGCTGGCAGATGCTGAGCTGCAGACACTGGAAGAAAGAGCTGCAGTGAGTATTCTGCTGCTGTAGCGGCATAGTGTGGTGACAAACATCAGTCAGCAGTAGTCCTTTGCCTTGGTTTGTTTGTTGTGTTATTGTTGCTGCCATCAACGCTGCATTGTGACGATCCAGCAACATGGGTACCCGCTTCAATGCCTCGGTGTATTGCGGTTTGCTGGTATGTATGCCGCCGCTGGTTTCAGTCTTCTTCAGCAGAAGCTGCCTGTTTTCAGCACCACTCAGCAGTGAGCCGTTATATCAGCTCTACTACTTGCTGATGGTCATCCATTCTATTCAAATGCTGACAGGACACTGAGTGGTTTGAGAACAAGCGTCAGAAGCGTGGTGGTCGCAGCCGTGGTGATCTCTCACAATCCAGCAGTCGGCCTCAAACAGCCAGTGCTGCTGCTGTTGATCGTGCCGGCGGTTTTGAGATGGCTGGCTACGGTGCTCTTGAGGAGCTTGGTGACCTTGAGGAGTTGTCAGCAGCTGCAGTGTCCATGAGGTCTCGTGAACCTGTTGTGGCGGCTCTTGCTGCCGTGGTTCCTGCATTACCAGAGCTAGAGCTGGAGTTAGAGCCAGAGGAGGCAGAAACAGGTACAGCAGGCCGAGGTTCCTGGAATGGCCCTGGCTTATGAGATGTAAAGTGCCCCTCTCTGGTGGCTTGTTTATCTGTCTGTCTCGACCCGCCAGGGTACCTGCACTACAGCCCCTCTATCTGAACCACGGTCTGCTGCGCCAGGACCTGATAAAGCAGACAATTGCGTTGCTTGCTATCTCAGTGCATGCTTTCAAGAGCACTGGAAAGCTGCACCCACAATGGAGTACACCGTACTTGTACATGTGCATTCTGCTTATCAGGTCCAACAATGATGAGTAAGGAGGCTCGGGCACTGTTCTTGAATGGTGGCGGTGAGTTGGCTCTGAAGGCTTGGAAGGAACGCTACTACAAGGAGAAGCTGGAGGTGCGGGACGCCTCACCTGCATGCACCCAGGAGGTGGTGCACCACTACATCAGAGGACTGCACTGGGTGCTGCAGTACTACTACAGGGGGGTGGCAAGCTGGGACTGGTTCTACCCATACCATTATGCACCTATGGCGTCAGATATGAGAAGCTTGGAGGGTGTCGTAGGTAAGACTGGCCCCGTGATACTGCACTGAGGAGTAGCGGACACTCTGCAGCTATTGCACTACAGTAGATAAACGCTGCTAGCTGCTGTCCCCCATGAAGGCACAATTAGACGGCTATCTTGTAGGTGTTGCTGGAATCTCTTCGTGACTTGATCATCCGTCTTTTCTTGTTCTGCTGTTGTCCGTGCAGTACGTTTCAATCGTGGGAAACCGTTCAAGCCGTTTGAGCAGCTGCTGGCTGTGCTGCCTGCTGCCAGTGCCAGCCTGTTGCCTGAGCCGTTTAAGTGGTTGATGACAGACACACGCAGCCCCATCCTCGACTTTTATCCTGAGAAGTTTGATGTAGACATGGAGGGCAAGCGTGCGGAATGGGAGGGAGTAGTGAAGGTGCCCTTCATTGACGAACAAAGACTGTTGGCTGCTGCTGCCAGCATACCTATGGACAGGTGAGTGATTGCTGATACCATCAGTGCTCTCTTGCAAAACAATGTCAGTCTCAAGCTGGCAATCTTGTCAAACTTATTGTGCTGGGTTTCCACTCTGCACCTGCCTGTGAACAACAGCACTTTCTACCCAAGGTGTGCAAGTGATTTGTCTCTGCTATCGTCTGCACTGCAGCCTGACAGCAGAAGAGCGCAAGCGGAACGTGCCAGGCGACATGCTTGTGTTTGAGTACGCAGCAGGCAGCAAGGAACCTGAGCACTGTGATACTACACTTCCCCATCACTTCAGCACCATTGTACATGCACACAGCACATGCAGGCATGTTCCCCCACCAGAACCGATACCTGTACAGGACAGAGGCTTTGTGCCACAGCTGGCCAAAGGAACTTTGACAGGCAAGAAGAACCCGCCTGGATTCCCAACATTGAAGACCATGTCGGTGAGTGGATTGAGCAGGGTGCCTTCTGGATACTTCCAACTGCTGCGCAAAGCTGTCGGCGCTGGATGCTTTTGGTGTCTGGCAAGAGTGCTGCTTGTTGGTGACCTCTAGGTACAAGTGTACAGTTAACATACTGCTTACAGGTTTGCACTGAGCATTTGCGAGCAGGTTGATCAAGTAAAGCTCTCAATATGGTGGTGTGGGGTGTTGTGGTGCTGCCTGTGTACATGCAGAAGCTGCAAGTGGAGCTGAAACTGGCTGGTGTGAATGTGTTTGGTAACCCCGCCAAGAAGGACTCCCTCATCCTCCAACTGCCAGATGTGCGCAGCACTATAGGAGCAGACGCGGCAGCACCGCTACTTCGTGCAATGCTTTGCGGCAGAGTGTATGTAAAGTGGCCCTACTTACAAGAGGCAGAGGTGTGCTTGCTGCCTCACAAGCAACCTGTTGCCGGTGATGCTGTTGCAGCTTAAGGGCAGCAGTCCTGCTTGCTGTTGTATGCCGGCCATGTACGTAGAGTGCAGCAACTCATGCATATACACAATTACTTTTTGCACTTTGGTCCAGGAAGACATTGTTTTAGTATGCATCATACAGCAGTACATGATTAATCAAGCAGCTAACTGCCGTTTGCGATGCAGATAATGGCTGTTTCAGATTCCCGTCAGCGGATTACTGTTGAGGGTCTAAGTCAGCATACACCTGAAGAAGCCAGCAAGTGGCAGATGGTGGCCGGTCAGACCAAGAATATGTTCCTGACCAAGAGCGGCATAGACATTGGCCCTCTGCCAATCATGCTGGATGTGCGTGTATGCACAGGCTACGTACGTGCAGCAGATGGCACCTGCAGAAAGGAATACCACAAGGACTTGGTGCCCTACCCACTGCAGGTGCAGTCATTACCCATACCTTCTGGGCACTTGCTGTTAAATCATTGAGTGTACATGTTATAATTGTTTGTATTTGTTGTTGCCATGGTCTATTGCTGTCCTCACTGGACTTGCTAAGGACTCATCAAGAGTTGTCAAGGCAATCTACACCCATATGCAACATGGGATGTGACTGCAACGCACCACTGTGATGCCTACCACTTGCTGTGCTGATTTGGAAAGCAGGCTGCACACCCAGGGCAAGCAACACTGCTAGAAGCAAGCGAGCAGGTGCTGTGACTCTGCCTAAACTGCTGTTTATTGTTCATTCTGCAGGCTGTGCTTCAGAGCCGCCCCAAGCCACCTGCAGGATTTGCTGACCCAGATGCGCCAAAGCAGCTCTCCCTCCAAGCAGGCAGCAGGGTTGTATGGGTAGGGCCCAACTACTTTGGCTGCCTGGGCAGCGTACTTGCTGACCCAGGTATCAAGGTCTCAGGGCAGCCCAGTGCCAGTGGACACCTGGTGAGAGTACAACCCCTGCATCGGGAGCTACTGTTGGCAGAAGGCAGGGCACGCCACATCGTGCAGCAGTACGCACAGGAGTACCTTCCCAGTGGCTTGGCTTGTCGGCAGTTGAGGGTTAACCCGCGTATGCTGGGCAGATTGACTGGCAATGTCTGGGTTGATGACAGCAAGGGGGACAGAGTGGATGTGGGCTTGGCAGTGAAGAATGCAAAGCAGGGCTTGTGCGTGCCATGTGAGTGTGGATAAGTTACCATAGCCACAATAGGAGGGAGTGCAGCCTTGACTGTTGCGGAACAGTAGCATAAGTTCATCTTGCCTTTGGTATGCATCTTAGCAGGGCCAGGACTCTGGGGGATCGTGTGCTGATGCGCCAACATAGTGATGGCCTAGGGGAGAGGCAGCCATGTCTACGATGTATAGTAGATCGCATGCAATCATGTTTTCGGCTGTCGTCGCTGACAGTTCTGTTGCCTGCTGCTGCCTGCAGCCTTGTGTCGCCCGGCACCAGAAGGGAATGGATGGTCTTATGCTGTTGCTCTGGTGGACATTGTTCGTGAGTACAAGGCCAGATTCCCCAGTGTTCTTGCTGCGTTGGAGCCCTCTGCTTCTGCAGCCCCTGCAACTGATGGGTCTCTGGAGGCAGGTGGTGCACGGCAGAGGTTGACAGCTGAGGCGCTGTTTCCTGGAGTGCCTGCTGAGCTGCTAGATCACAAACTGCAGGAAGTAGGTCCCCTGCAAGTGATACTGCCTCTGCAGCAGCTGCTTACAGAAGCAGCCTGTACAGTGGTGTGCATATGTGTGGCAATCCAGACTAGCTGCTAGGGTGACTCCTGCTGGTTGCACTACAAGTTCTCAGCATTCATTCATTCTTGGTTCCTTGCAGAACCGCCCAGCCTGTTGCATCGAAGTTGAGCATTGCTGTGAACCGTCTGCACTCCAGCAATAAATAGAAGGCAGCGCATATGTTACACAATACTGCCTTGCATCAGCTGCCCAGCAAGGCCCGCTGAGGCACCACAGGATGCGCTGCACTTTGTTCTGAGCTGAGGCTTTGTGTCCTGCCCTACTGTTCCTGCAGGTGCGCAAGTGGCTTCAGGGTCTCTCTAGTGCCAAGCGTCCCCTTGTTGCGATGACCTCCCAGCAGGCCAGTGATATGGCAGTTGACCGACTGCAGATAGCGCTGCCTGGACTGCTGCCTGTGGGGTCTGCAGGTGTAGGTGAGCATGGCGGTTGCTGAGGTGCTCATAAGTACTGGTGTGATGTCAGCAGCTTCTTGCTCCTCCTGTGAACACAACTACGTCAATCTGTGGTCGAGATGCCTACCTGTGGGCCACGCACTTGTACTCTGTTGCGCACGTAGAGGCAGGGAGCCTACGGATGTTTCAACAGCCGCATGTAGCTGGTTGCAGTGTTGCCACATAGGCTGTCAATCTGACCATTTGTGTCCTATACTGCCATTTTCTGCAGACTCTGTTGATCTTGAGCAGGTACCGTCCAGCCTGCTGCTGCCCCCTCATGACCCCTCCTGCCCCATATCAGTGTTGGCAGGTGGAAGCTTTGAGCCTGGTGACCGGGTGGTTGTGTTGAGGGGGACAGGAGTACCTGCATTCGGAGCTCGTGGCACAATCATTGGTGTGCTATCTGATGGGCTGGAGGTGCTCATGGATCATGAGTTTGCAGGTAAGCAGTGGTGGTGTTGATATGCCCTTGGGGTGGGCCTGAGTACTGAGCGCAGTGTAGGGTTGTTGGGCCACAGCCTGATATTGTGGCTGCCAGAGCAGCAAAGCATGCTTGCAACGTGACTGCAAAGATTTTGGTAGTCATTGGGGCATGGTTGCAAGAATGTAATGTGCTTTATGCAGTGAGCTGCTCTCAGCTGACTGGTGGGTTATGTGTGCATGTGTTGTCTTCCAGGTGGCAGTACACTTGGTGGTCGGCTGCGTAGTGCTCGTGGCGCTTACCTACCACCTGAACAGCTGCTCAATGTCAGCAAGCAGCAGCCTGTGCGTGGCAGCGGTCAGAAACCGCGACCTGTCCCTGCTAATAGCAGACATAGAGTGCTGGAGACAGCAGCAGCAGCAGCAGCAGCAGCAGCAGCAGCAGCCGGTGAAGAGGCTACCAGCCCTAGAACAGCTGCAGCAGCAGCAGCAGCACGCTTGGTGGCACTGGCACCCTGGGTAAAGGGCAAGCAGCTGCATCAGGTGTTAGCTCGAGAGCGTGAACAGCAGGGTGGTCCTTCTCAGCCAGGTGGCCCACAGGCTCCTCAGCTTGGAGCTGTTGTGCATGCTGATGTACCTGCAGCTGCACCTGTGCCTCCAACAACTCAGGGCACCAAACTGCTGCAGCTGTTGAATAAGCAGATTCTGAAGAAGCAACAACTAAAAGCAACAGGACCTGGTGCAGTTTCAGAGCCAACCACAACTGTTGCGTCACAGCTTGCGCGACCTCAGCAGCAACACATGCAGCAGGACAAAGGCGTGGAGCTGGGTATTTCGCAGGTGACAAATCAGCCACCTGCTGCTAGACAAGCGCAGCAGCCTCCTCAGCGGCCACCTGCTACTGGTACTGTTGGACCCCCGGGACAGTCCTTGTTGAGAAGGCTGCAGAAGGTTAGCATCAATGGAGCTCACACTGCAGCAACAGCAGCATCCAGTGTCAACCCACTTTCACAGCAGCAGCCTGAACAGCAACAGCATTCAAGTAGGACTCATAAGGCCCAGAGCAGTGGAGGAGTTGCTGATGCTGGTCATGTTGCGCAGGGTCAGCCGTCTGGTACTGCTGGGGCTCATCTTCTGGCACTCTTACAGAGGCCTGCAGGTATAGAAGCAGCAGCATCCGCAACATCAGCAGCTGCTAGTACACCTGATGTTGGTGCTTATCAGCAACAGCAGCAGCTTGCGCGAGAACCAGCTGTACAGGATGAACAGCAGCAGCAGCAGCGCCAGCAGCAGAAGGTGCTGAAGCAGCCAGCAGTGAAGGTTGTACCACGCCCAAAGAAACAGCCTGAAGGGCCCCAACCACAGATGGCTTTGACACCACCACTGCAGCAGCAGCACCAGGAGCGCACTCCAGTGATACACTACTCTGGATTTGCAGTGTGTCAGCAGCAAAAGGAGCCGACTCCAGTTGTACACTACTCCGGATTTGCAATGTGCCAGGATCCAAATGGACAGCAGCTGTCACCTACCCCACAGCAGCAGCAGCAGCAGCAGCCTCCTGTGCCTGCAGCAGTGGCAGTCCCTCCTGTGAAGGTAGCCAACAGTATGGCCAGCAGGTCAGCATCTCAGGGCAGTGATGAAACAGGTGTAAAACCCCGCACACCACCTGCTGGTGCAGGAGCCAGCCTACTGAGTAACAGGGGTCAGACAGTCATACAGGCTCGCTTGCCTGATGGCACTCGCGGGTTCACTATGGGTCGGGGCCAACGCAGACCTGCTGCAGCAGGTGGAGCAGCACAGCAAGCACCTGCGGCACCAGGCAGCAACAGTGGTGGGTTGGCAGCAGTGCCTCCTGCTGGTGATGCACCTGGAGCCCGTAGTGCAGCTGTGCTGAATGCACCTGGCCATGTGCAGTCAGGGTTTGCACTTGTTGACCAGCCAGCAGTCCGGCATGACAGGAATGGCACAGTATCCATGGCAATGGCGGCTACTGCTGGGGATGGAGCTGGGGCTGGTCATGCATTGATGAAGCTGTTACAGCGAGGTGGGGCTCGTCCTACGCATAGGTGCAGGCCAACGTGCTGCATATCGTCATTGTGCACAATGCACCTCATCTATTTGCAACCTGGTCTAGCGCAGTCACAACTAGCTTGATGCAGTAGTGATGTCACATAGTGCATCGGCTTGTGCACAGCTCCTCAAGTGTCTGAGCATGCTTCGGTTTACAGTGAATGTCTCTTTCAACTGCATTGTAGGGAATGCTGTGCCTGCCCAATCCCTCAAGACAAAGTTTCCGCAACAGGTCCCAGCACCTGCAGCTCAGCAGCAACCACCGCCGCAACCTTCTGGTGTAGCAACATCAGGGCTGGCACTGCACTCACCTGGTCCATCACGTCCGGCTGCACCTGCAGTGGATGCTGTTGCAGCAGCAAACACAAACGCAGCTTCCAATCTGCTGCGTAGGCTTCAGCAGCAGCACTCTGGTAGGGTTGAGCAGTAGATACCTGGAGGCACTGTGTGCAGAAAGTGCACAGAAAGCGGATCTGATGCATGCAGTGGTGGCTAATGTTGCATGTTGATAGAGCGCTGTCTCTGATGGTGATGAGTGGCTGTTGATCATGGACATTGCTCTGTAAGCAAAGTCAGCATCAATGACTATGACTACACCTCTACTCTCGTACTCACTGGGGTGGTGGCACGTGGTCCTGGAATGGGTGTGAAAGGTTGTGTGGCTGATGCAGCAAGGTAAATGCAGAGATAATCATTGTAAGGAATGCAGTTGCTGTTGTCAAGGGGTTCGCCACCAGAACTTAGCCATGCATAATACCAAATTCAAAACTCTGTGATGACTTACCCGTAGTGTGGCCTGGCAGTGTTATTGGCTGGAACGAGCAATAGAATATATACCATCGAGAACGCTGGATGTGGCTTTATCCGCCCATAGGCACACTGTGTTTAGCTACTGTTGCTGGCAGTACCGGCAAGGTAACCTGCTAGGCCATCCATTGCCCCGATAGCAAACATTCAAACGCTGAGGACCTCAAGGGAACATACATGAATACAAGAGTCCTGTCATGCAGAATGACTCCACAGCAATACAGTCCTGCGTTGCGACGTATGCGTAACAACTGAGTCAAGTTGATAAATGCACTGCGCCGTCTGTGATGCCTGGGTATCTGCTACCTTTCTGCAAAGTCAGATGTTCAGACTGACTTACATGCAGATTCCAGACCGGATCTTGAGCCTGAGGCAACTCACCGGAGGACTTAAACCCTCCAGCTCACCAGTCGCAACTCCCAGCTTTCCCTATCCCCTGCACAATATGCTGCTGCTGTGGCATTATTGAACCGGTTTGGGTGCTCTATT
>LWCB01013926.1:0-13577 GCA_001630525.1 Coelastrella sp. M60 | reverse complement strand
AAGGCTTCTAGCTAAAATTTGAACCAAGTAAGTCATGTCTATAGGAAACATGTCATGAATCGGCAGAAAAGCCGCTTGTCTGCCACCTTGCATATTTCCAGCAAGGACTCCAAAAACACATATGAAGCTGCTCACATATGTGAGTGCATGCATGTACAATACAATACAATACAACCATAGGGGACTGGTGGTTGATTGACGAAAGCAATGCGTCTACCAGAATGGCCGCCTGCGGCCAGATAATATTTTTACATGATGTATACACTGCTGTAAGCATAGTGCTGCCAGCACTCAGTGAGTGTTTTTGCCCTGTCTGCCAACTCATCTAGGAAATAAAGCAAAACACCGAAGCCAAAGTGCTCCATGGCTCTGCCGCATATTTCACAGTGAGCAACCTGCAGACTCAACTCCTGGAGCAATGCCAACATCCTGATCAAGCCATGCATGTGTCCAGTGGCTGCCTATTTGGCATAGTACCAGCTGGTTGGTTCATCAAAATCATCAAACGTTGGGCACTGTGGCTTCACATGATACCGGTCTGTTGCATGTCTTTCATCTTTTTGCCTCTTGCTGATCTCCGCGGCTTCGACATTCAGACTATCCTTAACTGTTCTTGTACGGTGCTGATTTCCTGCTGTACGATGTCCAGCTCCCTTCAAGGCCACAGGCTGAATGGGTTCAGCAGACGAAGGTTGCTCCAAGGACAGTGACTCCTCAAGACCAATCAGAAGCATTGGGTCCCTGTCTTCTTCCTGCCCTGGCATGCTGGACCTGAACATCTTGCCCGGTGCTGCTGTCAATGCTGCTGCCTGCCTGAAGCCATCAACAGTTGTGTCTTCCAACCGTTCTGAGTTGGGTTCATCAGCACTCAACCTGTTTGCATACCTTAGCTGCTGTCCATTCCCAAGACCAAACGCGTCATGGAAGCTGCCAACATAGAAGTTCTGCTCCTGTTCAGCTTCTTCACCAGCACTTCTACTGTGCCGGACACCCTCCTCTGCATCAGCTGAAACTGCGCTCCCATCACCAGCCAAGATTGCACTTCCTGCGCCCTCTGCAGTGGCTCCAGCTGCCACGGTGAGAGCATGCAAGTCGCCTGAATCATCTTCGGTGCTAATTGCTGGCTTCCATCTGCCATGCTTATGGCTGCTTGATGATCTGCTGTGTCTCGCAGGACACTGACGACCACCTGCAATACTGCGACCATGAGGGACTGCTACATGTCGGCTGCGGCTCTGTAGCTGTGGTTGACTGCCCTGCAAGTAAGCGCCGCCAGCAGCTGCTGGTCCTGAACAAGAAGTGCTGCTGCTATCTGCTACTGCTCCCACAGCTAAGTTGTCAATTCCACTCCCTATCCAACCTACCACACTGATGCCTCTCACATCCTCAGCTACCTGCCAGGCTTGCAGGTCGTTGGGGAGTTCTACCTTCCAGTCAGTAACACTGATGTTGCTGCTACCTACTTCTTGAGTTCTGTGCCTGCTGCTGTTCTGTATGCTACTTGCTCCTGGTTGTCTGTGGTCACATTGCTCTTCACTCTCATGCTGCTCAACTGCTGTTGCACCCTGCTGAAGGTGTGCTTCCTTGACAGGCCGTGCTACTGGGCTAGTTGCTGTGATTGTTGATACCTGAGTTTGCTCACAATCCAGGTTACCTGACAGCTGCTGCTCAGCAAACGTCACATCCAGCATACTGTCTTGTGTGAGCAGTCCCTTAGGCGAAGCAACAACAGACGACAGCGTTCGGGCAGCAGTCAGTTCCAGTCCCAGCCCTGAAATACAACACAAAGCTGGACTGAGCGCCCCAGCACTGCTGAGAGACTGAGACTGCTGAAGCCACAAACCGTTTGGTAGTCCAGAGCCTTCTTCCTCTGCTGCGGTTGCTGCTGCTGTGGCAGCCGCACGAATGCTAGGAGAAACTAGGAGGGCCTTGCTGTTCCCAGCTAATGCTATGGGTGCTGCAGATAAGCTTATGCTGATATTCAAGTTGCTGGTGGTGCCTGTACTCAATTTGTGATCGCTAGCCAAGCTGTTGCTGCACTGACGTGACACCCTCCTAGCAAGCAAGGATTCAGGAGTGACTGAATTGACGTCAGCCGCTTTAGCACCATTGCTGAAAGGGTCCATCTCACACAACTTGCCTCCCAGCTGTTGTTCATGTTGCTGCTGCTGGCTAGAGCTGTCACCACCCTGTGCACCCTGTGCTGCGGGTTTGGCGCCTGATGATGCATCAGGCACAGTAGCCTCTGAGACACCTGGTACCACTGCTTGAAGATGCAACTCAGACTCAACTGCACGCTGCCTATAATGCTGCTTGAAGTGTTTGTTCGCTGCAGCAGCCGCAGCAGCTGGTGGCAGCCTACAGAACTGTGTGTTGCCATCAGCACCAGAAGCTGTGGCCTCTGCACTCCTCAGGTCGCATAGTCTCTTATCAGCTTGCTCTGCTCCTGGCGTGGTTGTAGGTGGGCTCCTTGGAGGACTCATCGACATCATCGGGCCCAGCAACGCCAAGTCAATACTGCATCCTCGGGAGCTATTGACCAAAGCAAGCCCACCGGGTCCTGTGCAACCCCCTGTGGACGCCCCTTCATGACCAAGCAACTCACCAGCAGGTGAACCACCTTCAAGCACACCTGCAGGTCCTGGCTGTCTGCGAGCATGATGTGAGGCGTCCAAACTCTGAGCTACATGCTGTTGGGTTGTGTCTGCTTCATGCCGAGTAGGCAACTGGGGCAGTACTTGCTTACTGCTATCAGCGGTAGAGCGCACAGGATCAGCACTGCTATCCTCGATACCAGCAGAGCTACTCTGACCATGGTCAACACTGCTGGTATGTATGCTACTGCGTTTCATGTGCTGAGGCATATCTGATGCTCCAGCTGCTGACAGCAGTGGCACCGGACCTCCTGCTGTTCCTGCATGGCCATCACTGACAGAGCCAGATGGGTTCGCTTCAGGACACTCTGCTGATGCCAAACGTGTCGGGGAGTACCTGCCGCTGCGATAGCTGCCCAACAGGCCTCCTGCAGTATTGCGGAAGCTCCTACTGAGTGACGTGGACAGGGAGTGACCCAACTTTGCAAGGGTCCTGCATTTGGACAGTGACAGTGTTGCAGGGAGTAACGCTTAAGATGGGAAGATCAAGCAGCAGCACAATACATGCAATGTGAGACTTTGCAGCGAAGACACATACATCCAACAGCATTAGATTGTGCTGAGTAGGGAAGCTGAATGTCATTGATCATCCTGCGACCTTATGCAGCTTGTAATATGCATGCATGCATGGTGGAGCGACTCACTTCATCATGGGCTTAGCTGGGTACCGCTGCTTGAATGATGCCACCATGTCAGCAGCACCACGCTTGTTAGCCCAGCTAAACAGGGCCATGCCATCATTCTCATCGTCATCAGCTGACGTCCCAGCTGCCAACAGGCACAGCTGATCATCAACATCAAGCAAGGCTAAGGCACCAGGAGACAGAGATACAGCACGCCCACACCTACAATACAGAGGAAGTCATCAATGCAATTCTGCACAAATCTGCAGACAATGTGACGCAAAACACAGGGCAAAGACCAGTCTGATGACACACTTAGCTATCTGCATGTTACAGGTTTCACAAAGTAGCAGCAGCTGGCACGGATGCATGCAGGGGCTACTTTGGAGTCTCACTTGTGGTGGTTGCTGTTATCTTGGCAGCTCAATTGTGTCACCAGCTCCGGATTTGGCACAGACATGCCCCGGTTTAATGCTTCGACCACCAAAGCAGCATCCAATGCTTCAAAGTGGCCCCCAACACCGACCGTTGTGCCTGCAGCCAGCTTACCACCGCTGCCAGAAGCAGCAGATGCTGTACCTGCAGCCTGTACAGCTGGTGGCCGCTGCAGACCTGTGAAGAGCAGGCTCTGCTGCTGCAGGCTAGCTCTTGCCAGCTCTCCCACAGAACAGTTGCGCCTATGCTTTAGTGGAGCACCAGTGATGCCGCTGTTCCCGGCTGTAGGCTGTGCGGCGGCAGACAGAGGGTCTGCATATGACACAGGTCGGGCAAGATTTGGCTGACTGCTTGCACCAACTCTGCCTCCTTCAGTAAACACTGCCGCCTGTTCGGTCGCACAAGGCGCCTGCGCCAGTTGTACATGGTTTACAGCTGCCAGCCTGTTTGTATCCACACCATCTGCAGCTTTGCTTATTGTTGACACCATGGTGCAAGCAGCGGATTGGGATGCACTGTCTGTCTGCTGTTTGGCAAACAGTGCATCGCCTGCCGTGATCTCAAGCTCAGGCAACTGCCCTGTAGCTTTGAGGGCCGCCGCTTGCTGCTGCAGTTTCAATCGTGCCTCCTTTACAGCCCTGTGGAATGCTACGGCACCAGCTTGACTGCCCCTACTGTGCAGCAGCATCATGCCACGTGCTGTGCCCATGATCTGCCTGCTGTTTTCCAGTAAAAGCAACCGCTGCTGTACTGCTGGCTGTATTAGACGCTCTGGTGCGGCTGCAGCATTATCATCACCCGAAGCCTGCAGCATGAAATGACAGACTTGGTGGACTGGGATTCTGCCCAGCTGTCTCAACCGATGAGGTAACAAGGATGTGCGATGATATTGTTTGAGCATGCCTTGACCAGATTATCGGTGCCATCAACTGCCAGTTCAGCATCTCACACGCTGTGTGCATGGTGTTCCCACCTTGCGCTTCTGCAGCATCCAAGGATGAGCAAGCATATCCTCTGCACTGGGCCGTTGGCCTGGATCCTCATGCAGCATTGTCAACAGCAGCTGCTTGGCACCAGCTGACAATGCTCTGAAGATTGGGTCAGAGAGACCTGGAGCATCTGTTGAGGACAGTACTGCATACTGCAGAGTGTGGCTGCGCTGGGAGTCCCAGGGCTTGCGGCCCACCAGCATGACGAACAGCAACACCCCCAGCGAGTATATGTCCATAGCAGGCTGTAGCAATCAGGCAGCAACAAAAACACAAAGACAGAAGTGGCTGACAGCAACAACCAGTCTCCAGCAGCAACTTGGCAGTAAAATTTCAGATCGTTTGGATGACTTGGAGGCACATTCCCTGCAGTGGCTGATGCAGGGATCACTATTTGACTAGACATGCGTACGGCAACCGCCTCTACAAACTTGTGATAGACGAGGGTGGTGACAACTCTTCTGCTCGCATCACTGCTGAAACACCCCACTGACTTACTGTGTGAGCATCACCCAACACAACTTCAGGAGCAATGAACCCTGGCGACCCCATGCAGCCATACAGGAGCTTTCTTGGCCGGTACAGGCCAGCCATACCAAGGTCTATCAACTTGACCTGTGTACACAACAAGCAAAACGCAAAGCACAGTTTCAGTCGATCAACCAGTGTCCTCGAGCGTAGTCACAAGGACAACTGCCTGCACAAATATTGGTGCTGTAAGCAAGGTTGCAGGGCAGCATTACAACCGCTGGTGCCGGTTATGTGCTCAACATGATATTGATTGCCCTACTATGTTTGAATCAGCTACAAACCTTGACAGGCTTCTTATGCTCCTTGTAGTATTGGGCAGGTTTGGCCAAGAGACAGTTCTCTGGTTTGATGTCCCTGTGCATGATGCCCAAGCTGTGCAGATATGCCACAGCATCAACAACCTGCAACCACAGTTATTGTACATGCAAAGAATGCCACACCAGCGCCTTCAGACAAGCAATATGTGTCTGTAATGGTTTGCTGCCAGGCTTAGAGATAACATCACGTAAAAGACTGTTGATCAAAGACCAACAGCAGAAGACTGTAGATAAGAGCGTGTCTTCTGCTGTCAGCTGTATTGAACACAGCATACAATACAGCAGGTGCAGTCACCTGTCTGAATAGTTGGCACGCATGTGCTTCAGTGTATCTCTTCACGCGTTGCAGCTGCTGCAGCATTTCACCACCAGACAGATGTTCCAGCACCAGAACCTGCATGTGCGCCATGCAATCATCAAAGCATGGTCGTGGGAAAGTAGCCGCTGAGTGCAGCTGATGGATATGGATATCAAGCAAACTTTCTGCTCAGGCATTCATACCAATGCTGTATCAAATATGTACAAGAGTGTGGTGGCTGCTGTAGTTGATGTTCTGGTTGCAGCACCCAAGCTCACTTGTTGCATGAATGTACCCCCTTTCCCCAGCAAAACCTATGGCAGATTGCAGACCCCAGACAACTCAGACGTCATCTGCTGCTGCTGCTGCATACTTCATAAAGTGCAGCTGTGGCCCTCACCTGCTGTCTCTTGGTCTCCAGAACCCTCATGCATCTTACGATGTTGGGGTGGGCCACCATGCGCAGCAACTTGGCTTCCCCTGACAAGATCCGTCTCTGCGCAGACAATAAAACACGCCTGAGCAGGGATATTTGATTGCCTTACTGCAGTGAACAGCACCGCAGGCGGACAAAAAGCTGTGCGCTGCAGATGTGCCAGGTTGCAGGCAGGCGCAGGCAGAACTGGTGCAACATGAGGCATACTAACTGTGGGGAATTCTGACCTCATCAGGCTTCAGCCCTGACTTGTTCAGGAAGACGATTTTTAGTGCGACCGTTTTGCCTGTCAAATCATCCTTTGCCAGCTGCACCTCTGAGAAACCTCCCTGCAAAAGAGTGGCTGTGATGGAGACTTTGAAAGAGGTGCACACTCAACAGAAACCATTGAATTCCAAGCACATCGGGCTGTTCTGCACTAATGGCATGATGCAAGCTCCTTGCTCGTCCAATGACGTGCAACTAGTCTGTGTGCATGTCATGCGCGGGCTGTAGTAAGCTGCACATGGGTCCAATGCCCTTACCTCTCCCAACTGCTTGATGAAAGTATACTGCTGTGCAGCAGGATGGTTGTCCCAGTCTCTGTGAAAGCATGAAACACAATCTTGGCCGTCATACGTACTGCATGCACCCTGTACAGCAGACATCAATCACAACTCTATGCTGAGATGTCCTACTGTCTGAACACACTTGTACAACTCCTCGCCAAACCCCGGGAGACAGCAACAGCAGTCGGCACAAAACGCCAGTCCCATCTATGATAGATGTTTTCCTCTAGTTCAACACCCTTAAGGCACCAAGTGATGTGCAGGAGCTGGATGCTGGGCGGGGCGGGAAGGTCAAGTTGGGCAGCTGCAAGCATCCTGGACCTCATGCATGCCGACGCGCAAAAACAGCCTCAAGCAACCAACATATGCCAGAAACACCCTTCTTGTATGTACGATGCGACGGGCTCATGCTTGCGTGGAGCAATACAAGCGATACACAGTATGCACCTGGTGTGCAGACACGGGTTCATTGTTGCTGATGTATCAACTCAAAATGCTGTATGTTGATGGCTCGTGGGTACAGGCCATCGTCGATGTCAGCTCCTCCACCCGTTCAGACTTTGTAACGCCGATGTGTATGCTGGTGCGAGCGTGGTGTTCAAGCATGCACGGCGCAACGTTCGATCGCAGCCCTCAAACTTCTGGTGAGTACTTGAGTTCCTCGGCAGGCTTTGACGCTGTTTCGATGATGCTGTCTTCCAGCTTCGTGGTTCCATCAGCCAGTCGTATAGCTACGTCCAGGCCACGCCGGCAAGCGCGCCCAGTTCGCTCAGCGGGTTTACGCACCATGGCTGCTATGAAAATTTACGTCAAGGGTGATCCAGCAACCAATACACTCCTGGACTGCCCATTTTGTCACCGTGTGCTACTCACAGCTGAGGTTAAGCACGTACCTTACACCAAGGAGTATATTGATTTTGACAACAAGCCAGAATGGTAGGTTTTTTTTGCAAGATCATGAGCTACTGTCAGGGGGACTTGGTAACCATCAAGCAGGCAGCACTGCAGCAACAGCAGCACATACCAGATAACCAGTACCATCCAAGGTCCGTGATTTTTGTTAGATGTTGAGTCAGCAACAGCGATGCAACCGTTAGCAAGGAGTATGCGCAGCAACTTAGCAGTACGCCAGCTTCATTGGCAGTGCTACAGAACTCAGATACTATTTGAGGTCTGCGGTGACCTTGCAGCACCCTCATTCAATGCAGGCTGCAAGACAAGTCAGGTGGCAAGGTGCCTTTGATCAATGACGGAGACTTCTGGCTTGCTGACAGCGATGAGATTGTCAAGTATTTTGAAAAGCAGTACCCTGAGCCCAGCATGGTCAGCAGCGTCCCAGCAGACGTGACTGGCAGCTTCTTTGGAGCCTTCAGAGGATTGCTGATGGCCAAGCCTGAGGAAGTAGATGAGAAGAAAGCAGCGTTCGCTGCAGAGCTAGGCAAAATCGAGGCTTACCTTGCAGCCAATGGGCCTTTCTTTGGCGGTGATAAGATGGATGCTACAGATGCCAGCATGGCCCCTAAGATGTACCACGCACTTACAGCTTTAGGTCATTTCAAGGGGCTGAAGCTGGACGAGGCCAAGTTCCCAGCAGTGGCAAAATATAGAGCCTTGTTGAAGGATAACCCAGCTTGGAAGGCAACTGACTACGGGCAAGAAGCCATTGTCAAGGGCTGGGCTCGGCACATGAGCTGAGCGCTCCATGCTAGCATTCAGTGTACACACTGCCAGTAGCATCCCTAATGCAGCTGTGTCCCCAAACCAGCTGTGGTATACCCACTATCGGCATGATTTGGTCACGGAGACGCCACTTGCTGCATGTTCCCAAGTTGCCCTTATTGCTGGTGGTTGCGTTTATGTTGTTGAAACTGCTTGCAAGCGAAGTTGCCTCTTGATAAGCTGACCAACAATGGATGATGTCAGTGAAAGGAAAGAGTAATATGGCTCAATGCCAGATGCCAACAAGTGTAACAGATGAGCCTGAAGCTGCCTGATAAATGTAATATCCCAGCAGACTCGTGCCCCTTGACTATGTGGATGATTCCTGGTGGGATGAGAGCTCATATGAAATGCAGCCTGTGCTCAAGGTGTCAAAGTGCATCACAGTGCGCCCAGGCACTGCAAGCAAGGGCCAGAGCTGAGCCATGAAGCTGAGATGGAAGTCACTATAACAACACTTGAAACCTTGGCACGCCAGACACTAGGAGCAGCTATTGCCTGTCAATATCAGCCAGCTTCACATATATTTTGCCGCATGAGCCAAATCTCCTTTCACTTTATGCAATCTATCAGGATGCATGTGCGACAGAGGGATAGCTACCCACAAGCAAATGCCAGCAATTGGCAGCAGCAGCAGCAGCAAGATGTGCACTCCGCTGATATGTTGATCATCATTGATCAATAGTACACAGCAGCAAACATCATGTGCAAGAGAGTTGGAACGTCCAGAAAGATGATAGCTACGCTATGTATCAAACTGAACCCAGTCACATAACTGTGCAAACAGGGGCAAGCCACTTTTGTGCTCTCTCAAAAGTTTACCTGCCCACAATACAAAGCGCAGCAGTAGAGCCCCACACATGCCCTGCTTGCTCATTGTCGGTTACATTAGGAGCTTTGCGCGTGCCTGGGTAAGGCTACTGCTAAGAATGTAGGGCTTGTAAAGAACCAGGCCTGCGATAAAAAGCGCAAGTTATCTCAGCCAGGATGACATATGTGTGTGGCACCTGTGGACGGTTGGTGATGGAGATGTACTGTTGCGAACTGTACCAGCTGTGGTTTTCTTGGGGGTGCGTGAGCCTCAATGCAACCCCAAGCTAGGTGCCAAGAGGATTCACTTACAAAACCCTCAAGGTCCTACACGACTGGTGCCCCCAGACCAACTCATGCATGTCTGCTGTCAAGGGGCCCTGGCCCCACGAGTGCAGCACTGTGCCAAAAGCGAAGAGACACTGCAACTGCGGCCCCAGCTACCCTTTGCCTATGCTGGTGCAGTGCAGTGTAGGGCATTGGTAGAAATGCGTGTGCACTGGTAGTTCCTTATGCTCTGGCAGTTGTGCAGATGCATCTGAGCTGCCTCAAAGTTGTTGCCAACTTGGGTCCCGCTCAGCTAGTAATGCATATGCGCTGCATGTTGCTGGTTTGATTGATCCGGGTTTGATATCTGGCGCTCATTTCCCTGTCCCCTGCCTGAGGCGCGAACGCCGTTGCAGGATTTGTGCCCATGGATAAGGAGCACGACCTAGGGACACGCCAGTTGGTGCTGCACAGCTATGCAGGTGTAGTACCCCTGATGCTATGCAGAGCATCACCTCCTTACCTCGCTTTGTGTGACTCCTGCTCATGATCCTGGTCACAGTTTGGCCTGACAAATTGTCGCCCATACTGTACATGAATATGCTGTGGAAGTCGTCAAGTGCACAACAATGTTTGAAAGGGGTCATTGCTGTGGCAAGTCTTGTGGCCCGCTTAGAGAATCCGTACAACGCACTGCAGAACTGGCTTTCGCCACGCCGTTGTTTACTAAGGGTGCTTGCATTAAAATTATTGATGCAAAGCACAGCACGCTAAGGTACGTGCAATAGTCCGGATTGCAGCGCATGAAGCACGCAGTAGACAAACCCCTGGGGAATCTTTCTGTTCTTCTATGACTGCATCATCGGCCTTTGTGTTCATCTGCTTACTGCCTGTAACATGTTGCTGGTGCACTTAAACCGTCGGGAACTAGATGACAATCCCCTAGCTTATTGATGCTTGTACGAGGAACCCCGCCAATAGACAAATACAGAAAGAGAATATGTCGTGATGAGTTGTAGGCTATGCGACCTATTCGTCTGCCAGCAGTACTGTGCCCGAGCTGCTGAGTGTGCTGCTGCCTTCTAGAACACTAGAACACTCAAACGCCTACACTGCTGCCTTGCTGCTCTAGACCTGCTGACTTGACTACTTGTACCTTTGACCGTATTAAGTTGAGAGTATGAGTTATCTCTTGCCACACTTGCACAGTGGGTATGCAGTAGATCAGGCCATCCTAGGGGAGGAAGACCGAGTCGTGGTCATTAGATTTGGTCACGATTGGGACTCGCAATGCATGCAGATGGACGAGATTTTGGCTTCAGTAGCAGACCAAATAAAGAACTACGCTGTAATCTTCCTGGTAGACATATCTGAAGTGCCAGACTTCAACACCATGTATGAGTTGTATGACCCCTGCACAACCATGTTCTTCTTCAGGAATAAACATATCATGGTTGACTTGGGCACTGGTAACAACAACAAAATCAACTGGGCAATGAATGACAAGCAGGAGTTCATAGACATCGTAGAGACAGTGTATAGAGGAGCCAGAAAGGGGCGTGGTCTGGTGGTGTCTCCAAAGGATTACTCCACCAAGTATAGATATTAGATGATCTTCCTCACTTTGACCCACGTTGATAGCAGTGCAGCTTACGGAACATGCAGCCATGTTCTAGCAACTGTACAACGACCCAGCAGCTATCAGGAACTTGAGCGCTTGTTAAAGCCAGGGTTACCAGCGTTCCTGCAGCAGCAGGTGGCAGCAACATGGTGGTGTACTTTATGAGTACCATAGCAGGAAGTACCCAGTTTTTGAGCAACCTTGCTCGCTTGCCTTCGCAGTGTTGGATCTTGTATGGCTGTGTCATGTAGCCCGAAGTGCAGACATTCTTCATTTGGTAGCAGGCAGGCTGCTGCTGATGGTGGCAATGCAGCATATGAGCAGTTGGAGCGCCTTGCTCCAAGGCTGGTAGTGGCAGCTGGTTGCAGCAAGAGTGCAGTGAATTCAGCAGATTGAGTGTTGCTGATGCTGACAGTCATTATACAGGCCGAGACCAGGTCAGCACCAGCTATGCAGCTGGCCATGGTCATGTTGGCATCCATTTGCACACTGCAGTGGATCACTTAGCACCCTGTGCGGCTGCTACAGCTGTGGTACGAGATCAAGCTAATCCAGTATTATATTGCATTGTAATTCAGTTGGGTATAAGTTACGTATACTTTGCACGTGACAGTATCTCATGCAGCGTTGTTTATCTAGCATTTGTGCCATGAGGATCAGGACCCTTCAGGCAATCACCTCTGGTGGTTTTGTTTTACATAGAGGCCCTGGGTCCGGTGACTGTCTGGAGTACAAGTGCCGCATCATTAGTAGTGATCACAGTGATGGAATGGTATCTGCTTCAATGCAAAGCCTTGCCTGTTATGCGTCCAACAGCACAGCTCGAAGCTTCTGGAGTGCTCAGCCAGTGATTGCTAGGCTCGAGTGAACGTGGCATATAGGCTACGTGGACAGCATGGAGCATCTTGAACCCAACAAACATCGACGAGCTGACAGTACAGCTGATCAGTGCGCCGTACTGGCGATAGCTGTTGCACGACCAACCGTCAGAACCCTGGACCGAGGATTCACCATGCTGGTTGTAGTTGAGCGCTTGTACAGGCTGCGGTACGTATTACAACGCCCCGTTAAGCTTGTAATGAAGTAGAAGGGAGCGGCTTGCAGGCTCAACATTGCACACCACAAACAGCCAATGATGCAAGGCATCACGAACTCTCGCATGCAGATCTCAAACACCAGCCAACATGATCTGGTAACAAGCAAAGTTGCAACGAGGCGTTTGCGGCCGGTGCTTGCGCCTGTCAGGGCGTCCTCAGCCACATTCACAGGCGGTGCAGGAGAAGTGGGCGAAGCTACTTTCTCCGGAGTCAGGCCGTCTGATCATGGATTAGAGGACACAGCATCGTTCTTGCAGACTGAGCTACCTCGTATATTCCGGACAGGGGTAAGGATCCAACTCCTTGGGCTCATCAGGCACCTGCCCATACTATGGCATGGGACAGGCAGCAGATGTTGTTGGAAGCACATGGACTTGCTATGCGGCATGATCAAGCTGCTGTATGTTGTTGGGTATGGGTTTTTGGTCAGAATCTCTGTTCTAATGCCTTTGATGCTTCATGAGGATTCTGTCGATCATGACACCCCGTGTATGCTGTCTGAGCTGATGACCACCATTGATGCGGCACACTGTCAGACTTACTCAGAATATCTTGTCCAACAGTAGCCACCCGATGCTCTATAACATGCAGGAAATTACGGCTTCCAGGTATGCGGCTGATGTGACGTTTGAAGACCCCATCAGCCGTTTCACAGACAAAAATGGCTACATGCTTATGGTCCGTGCTCTGAAGACGCTGTTCAACATTACCTTCGACTTGCATGATGTCAAGGCCATTCAGCCAGACCAGATCGTCACCAGGCAAGTTGGCCTTCAGGCAAAAACAAAATCTCATCAAACAGCTTACAGTTGTTTCAACGTGGCAACAGCAACCAGCTTTCACATTTGCTGTGACCAGCTGCTGGCAGCTGCCCTTACCTTGTCACAGCATCTTTTGGACACTGTTAGCCGTGAGTAACCCTGACACCGGTCTTACTGTGCTATGGTTGACCACAGGTGGAGTATGACAGCCAAGGTATGGGAGCTGCCATGGCAGCCAACCCTGTTGTTCTCTGGGAAGTCCTATTACAAGGTAAGCAAGGGCTCAGCAGCTCACAGTTTCTGCATATATGTGGATATCAGGGGCGCCATAAATCAGAGTGGAGAGACTGTTTCTAGCTAGCTGTATTGGTGGGCTTCAGGACTGTTGTTGAACTGAGTGCTGTTGACATCAGCAGTCCTGCAAGTAAACAGCTGGTTTGCAGAGCAGTCCCCTGAGTGCAGCGTATAGGG